>VZZY01015462.1:181741-195567 GCA_013400335.1 Eurystomus gularis
GGGGGAAAATCCCCCCCCCCCCCCAATGTATCCGGCTGAAAAAAAAAAAGAGTTGAGCCCAGCAAGCTGATGTGGGAATTCACTGTTTGGGAGTGGCGGCAGTTGTGCGTTGCGGGGTTGACTGGGTTTTGTCCTGTTCTGGGAGAGGCGTTACCGCAGGCCCTTCCCCGGCAGCGAGCCCACGGGCGGGGAACTTCCACGCTGTCCCCGCAAGGCCCNCCCGGCGCGGCGGTGGGTGGGGATGGCGGCGTTCCGGCCGCTTTGCTTCTGACACCTTTGAAAGGTGCGGCCCAGGAGGGCCCCGAGGCTTGGCGCCAAGCGCCGCCCTCAGGCGCCTCGGGAGGGATAGCTGGCCTCGCGGGGAAAGCAGGGGGTGATTCTGGGGGAAATCCGAGGGTTTTCCGCCCTGACCCGCCGCCTCCCAGCTCCCGTGCTGGAGCGGGGCGTTTCCTCGGTCAGGTGCTTTTGATTTCGCAGTAGCTTCGTCGGAAGTTCTGTGAGAGGTACTTTCTGGAAGAGCAGCCTTGTAAGCCACAGCCTGGAGTTAGGATTGTTCTCCCTAGTCGCGGCCAAGGCGGAGAAAGGTGTGTTTCTTCCCCTTCTGGTTTTCCTAGCTCCTCTGTCTTGCCGCAGCTCTGAGCGTGTTCTGTGTTCAGTATTCTTGCAAGTGTGTGGCTCCAAAGGGGTGAACGGCTTGTTGTTACTGGTGCCTGTTTTCCCCCTGAAGCACACGGTATTTTTTTAATTTAAAGGAATAACAAGAATTTTCCTCTAACTAGTAGAAAATATTTGCCTGTTTAGAGTTCCTCTTTCCGTTATGAAAGTGCAAAGTAATATTAATTGCCTAGTCGTCACTCTTTTTGTGCTGTAAAAAAGCTTAGAAGCTGTTACAGACATGAGAGACTTTTCAATTTATCCAGTATTAGTACTTGTTGGTTTGAGGAAAGACAGGCATAGAGTGGGTTACAGTCCTCAGGTTATTCTGTTTTCCCATTTTATTAGGCTTAGTCTTCAAGTAATAATGTCCAGTTAGTCAGCTACTGGGTGGACAGGCTGAATAGATTCCAACTTTTTAAATGTTAATGCACATTATGACCAGTGTTGAGTAATAATGGATGACAGTATAGCATTAAATCAGAGAGGACGCCTGAACCATTCCAGTACAACTCTGATACGTTCTTTTAGGGAGGACATACACATTTCTCAAAAATAGGAAAAAATCTAGTAAATACAGAAGGCTGCTGGGGGAACGCAGCTTTGATTTTCTAAGGAAAACAACAGGCAGACTTAAGGGATGGCTTCTCCTCCTAATTAAGTACCTTGATATGTGTGATACCGTACCTTCATTCTGAGATTTGGTTGCTTTCTGCTTCTGAAAAATCTTACCCTTCAGCCATTTTGTAACCAATACCTTATTAGAAAATTGTGCCCTGCTATGGATCTTAACCTAGAAAAAGAAAAGTGAAGCAGTCTGAATTGAACTGACAAAACTGAATCAGGCAGCAGAAATCCTCTAATCTTGTATGAAAGCGACTTGTCCTATGTCCCTGTAAGTATGAGCTGACATTTGTTTATTACTTGTTAATTTAAGCACAAGCATTGTCTTGTAAAACTGTTTAATCCTTATTGGAAAAGTATAGGCACTTTATCAACCACTGACGAGAATGAGAATTCATCTGCTCTTTATTTTTTAATATAATTATTTAACAGTACGCCTGACATTTGGAAACTTTAAGTGAAATTAGTCTCTCTTAAATGTGTTTGTCACTAAGATTTAAATGGGCTCCAGTATATTTGTTTCATGTAGTGGAGGAGGAGGAGGGGAAGTAACATTTGAAAGTTATCACGGCTTGCCTGGAAGCATGCAAATGCTACCATATGTCCGTAGGTTTTACATCATTTATTAAGATGAAAAAATAACCTAATAGGTCATACTTTGAATAAGACTAAAAAGAAACAAAAAACAAACTGAAAATGAGGTAGTATTTTCTCTGAGAACAGTATTGTGCAATCCATTTAGTGTCTGAGAGGTAAGAGTGATCAGTGTTGGCTCTAGACACAATATTGAAAAAAAACCAGTATATGAGGTGTTTTTAAGCTACTGTGCGAGCAGGAAAACTTTAATGTACCAGAACCACTTGCCTTTCAGACTTGACTGAGCAAACATATTTTAAAATAAGTTGGTTATAGTATTTTTTTAATCTAACCTGCTTCCGAGGGCATTTGTTTGTGGAGGCGTGTAAGTGGTTAGCTGTCCTGAACTTAAATACAGGACAGTTGGAGCTTGCAGGAAGTCGAAAGATTCCTGGGCGTGGGGTGTATATACTCTTGCCAAACTTTGCTGCATCTGTGTCACGGGAGGACTGCTGTGGGGTAGGGAGGTGGAAGCAGAGCTTTTGGCGTACCAAAATGTGCAACCTTTGTGTATGTGTAGGTTTTGAATCTGTAGCCAGCATGCCCTTCATGGCCATGGGTGGGCACCAGGTGTTGATAATGCAAGTGCAGTGACAACTGGAGTTGGCTTTGGGAGGGATTTAACGGAAGGATTTCCCTTGGGAAAGAGAGTGATTTGGGCACTGGAGCCAGGGGGCATTCAGTAACAGAGCTGATGATGTCCGTAATGTGAAGGAAAGAAGACATGCTGGTCACTCTTTGTCTTCTTTAGAAGGGTTTAATAACTGTTTGCACGTGTTTTCCCAGTGGAGGTCTGTGAATGAGATCTTTAGGCAGTTAAGCAAACAGGGAGCTTAAAGAGCTTTGATGAGAAGTTACCAAGGTGGTGCTTTTGGGAGTATCAGCCAGACAAACGCTTCAAAGATTGTACAGAGTTCCCAGTGGCTTAAGGAATGATTCAGGTTTGTCATTTAATTGAAGCAATGGCTGTGGCATGGCTCCCTTTAAAAAGGGGGTGGGTGCATAAAAGAAGGGGAATGTTAGGGTAATGGAAGCAGGGAATTCATCCTTGCAAACATGTTAGGTGCTCCTGGCTTTCTTGTCTTTAGTTGCTACTCTGCTGTTCATGCTTTCTCCTACACACACATCCCATGCTGGTTGTTCCTCTCCGGCTACAGGTTGATAGGGTTTCCATAGGAGTGTTTCACAATTGTCCTTGTGGGGGGGGGGGTGATAAACAGAAAAGGGATGTTATTTTCCAGTGCCATATTTGCCAAGGCTCTCCCAGAGAAAACCAGTAAGCAAGGACCCAGCCAACCCAACCTCCCATACAGTGGTGATTGCAGAGCAGATAGCACAAGGATATGGCAATCTCTGCTCTTTCTCCAAGCCCTTCCTAGCCAGATGTCCAGAGACTTTCCTTAGGACAACATAGCTGGCTTAGAGCGGAAGATTTATTGCTGGAATGCTTCTTGTTTGGAAGTGAATATTTCTGTTGGTCTTTTGGAGTAGCTCTTCAAGATATCACTTGTGGTCATTTTTTGCTAGCAAAGTGGTTGTACCAGATTTTCAGCCACAGTCATGTGTCATAGCGGTCAAGGTATGAAACGGGGACGTGTACCCAGAGCTGGTTGTTCAGGCAGATAACGGTAGGCCAGTATTGTTCATGGTTAAGTGCCTGATTGCTGGGACACCTGGCAACCCTGGTTTTGATTATGGGTTGGTAGCATCTGCAGAGGGGTCTAAGCTGCTTGTGGAAGCTAAGAACCATGGATTGGGAAACTAAGCATCTCAGCTCTCTCTGCTGGGGGAGGCTAGTAGTGGCTTGGATTAAGGCTGTACCTCTCTCTCTGCTAGGTGAAGTCTGGTTGGGAGTTCTCTGAGCCAGGCCCCCCCCCCCCCATTTTCGCAGTGATGATTAGGCTGGCTCTTTTGAATACTTGTGACACATTGTGGTCGGAGAGAGTGGTATTCTAGATCAGGCTCCACTTCACTGCCTTGTCAGGTATGTATTGGCAGTTTTGGTCAACATTTTTCAGGTACAGTCTGTGATGCGCAGCTGTCCAAACTGCCTCTGGTGTGCCCTATGGGGAGGAACCAGTTGGATCTTTGACTTCCCATCTGCCTTCCAGTTGGGGCACTCTCAAAATGTCTCTGGTTGTGTACGGTCAAGGACTTCAGTCTCAACAGAGTTGCTGGGAGCATGTTAACAGAGTAGTGACAATTCAGCCCTGCTTAGCAGGATGTGACTGTTGTTAGCTCACTGGTCACAGCGAACAACATTCTGCCATCCTGCAGTTACTCTTTAGGGCAATCTGCTTGTAGTCCAAACATGCTGTTGGATGAGTGAACTGATGAATTACTTTGGAGGAGCTACAACCCTGCCTCTTTACCCTGCAAATTCTGAATGCATGAAGGAAATCCCCTTCTGAATTCCGTCAGCTGAGCCTCATATACATGGCAAGAACGCTGGTCCCTGAGACTTAAGTACACCTCCATTCTCAAAGGGGCTCCAGAATTACCTGCTGCATTAAGTCAAAGGATGGATGAAGACAAGGACAGGAAACTTGCTGTTATTTCTGATGTGATGAGAAGCTCTTTCTCATCAGCTTTTGGCAAGTGAGAACACTGTATAGATCTGGAAATAAAATTTATTTAAACTGTCCTAAATAAAAATAACATGCTTGTCAATAATAACATTTTGACCTAGCATCTAATATTGAGCCAAATTGGAAATTTATCTTTTAGGAAGATGTCTTACCTCAGTATCACTCCCTTTCCTATCGTTCCTTCTTTTTTTTTTTCAGTGAGAAAATCTTCTGAATTTTTTTTTTTTTGAGAAATATAGAATACACTTCACACAAGTACTGGTGTGTTACCAAAGTTGTATGGAGATTGTTCATCCCAATGAAGTAACTATGAAATACCCACACATTTCACATGATTCCAGATATGGAGGAATGCCATGTTGCCTGAGCAATACAGCATTTCTCAACCTTTGGGGCAAGGGAATTTTGTAGGTGTTTTTATTTTTCCCTCAGTAATAGAGCTTCATTTGTTTTAACTTTAATATTTGGGATAGAAGAGAGCAACGGGCTACATCCCATTTTTCAGCTTAGAGAATTTACGGAATTACTGCTTGTAAATTTTAAGTGATGTTTAGCTTGTTAAAGAACAAAGTGATTAAATTACATGATTTGGATCCTCTGAAGTTTTTATAAAGATCTGAGTTTTGTTTGGTTTCAGTGTGCTTGCTTTAGTGTGTTGGCTAAGGCTCTTCATAAACAAAATACAAACATTATCTTTATTACTCACAGTGCTGCTGCATACTTGCGGTTTAAGTTTTGCCAACTATTTGCGATGTATAGCCACAGACTCTGTCTGGGTGGCATAAACAAAAACAAAGTCTTTCTGTTCCTGTCAGGACTGTTTTTTTTCAATTAGGCACATTAGTGTATCATTAGGTAGAGAGGTAAAAGTACGCCTGCGTGTGTGACTCTTCTCTAGTTTGAAGTGGCAGAAAACCACATCAGACTAGATTTACATGCATCTTATTAGCCGTGAGCACCCACAGCATGATTAATGCTCTATGAGAGAGACAGACAAGACCGTCTCAGCCCCAGGAAGCTTACAGTCTAACACTGATAAGACTTGCCTTGAATTTAGGAGGTGTGAAATTAATTTTGTGTTTATTAGTATCGTGACCCTCCTCTGGATGTAATTCTGGCTTCAGAAGCCATTGTATGCATATGAATTAGCTTGCAGTGGCTTTACTAATCCATGCAAATCAAACACCTCCTGTTAGCTGTGTATAAGGTACAAGATCAGATGTGCCTCTCTTCCACGTTAAGATCTCTCCTGGAACATGTCTTAAACTTCAAACAACAGGTTTTAGGAATCACAGGCTACTTTAAATGCTCACGTGTTCATCCATTACAAACTTGCCAAAAGTCATAGTCCTGGACTGCCTTTTAAAGTTAACAGGACTGGGAAAAAACCAAAAAATTTCGGGGGAGGGCAAGCAATAGTGTGTACCCAGGGCTGTACTGTGCCTGTCAGTTTTGAAGGAAAAAAGCTCTATATTTTGAGTTCAGTTGTGTATTGGTTTTGACTACGACTGCAATTTCGTCACAGTCATCCACCTCACAACTTTTCTATAGTTTTCCTTCATAGGATTGGAGAAACTAAATACATAATCATGGAGAAATATTTGTGCTTTGTTTTTGATCATGTTCCCATCCCATGCTTCAAATTGTATTTGCAAGTGTTGGCATTTTCAAATGGAATTTCCCATCAGTTTTTCTTGAACTGCTTCGGCAATTCTAGAAATATACAGGATGTGTAACTGTTTTGAAAGCAAAACAGAATTTCAGTTTTCAGTAGTTACTTTCAGAAATATCTCTTAAGCCATTGAGGTAAATAAGTATTAATAATGAATGTATTAATTTAATGCCATTGAGTTTACAGGAGGTTTGCTACAAAAATCTGTGGTGTTTAGATAAATCCCTAATGATTGGGCCAAGTACTTAAGTATATTTTTTTCTGTTCTTGGATAAAAATTACTCTTTACCCTGAATCTGTTTTTATTGCCGAAGTGGCTACATAGCAGGCTCCCTTTTGAATTTGACACTGAGACGGTTGAGAAGAGCAAGTAGCAAAGATACTCTCTAGTAACTAGTTTAAAGACTCACAGCTAAAATATACAGAATTATATTATATATAATAATATTTTTCCAAACATGATTAGTATCTGAGACCAGGGTGTGAGAGCTTTCAGCTTAGTGGCTGGGAATGTTACTGATCTGAACTTATTTGATATAGAGTGATTTTTTTTTTTTTTTTTTTTTTTCAAAAGAAAAGTGTTCTTTTCCTTTCTGAGGCTATCTGCCCAACATCTGCAAGAAATGGCAGCTATTTGCTATGGAAAGCTGGGAATTAACTTACCAAGTGGCGTATATCATCTGGAGAGTAGTTAGCAGTCCTGCTAAGCTCTGCCATTGTATGCCAAAGTAAGGAAGAGGAGCATTTGAAGAGTTTGGTTTATGTACAGTAGCTGAGAAATAATTTAATCAGAAATGTAAAAAAGACCCACCACCTGTGGTAATCTGTGCTGTTGTGTTATAAATAAAGATGACCGCAGATATGGCAAAGATTCTGGCTTATGCTTCAATAAGAGATATTCAGTGTCTTCTCTGGCTAATTTCTGGCAACTTGCATTTCTTTTCTACTTGGAGCCTATTCTTCATTGCAAGTAAAGGCTATAATTAGGGAGTATCAGTGACTTTTCTCTTGAGGAAAGTGAGGGAGAATTGACATTCTCTGAGATTGTAAATATAAATTAAAAATTTCTTATATGCTTATTGTACCACCAAACCAGTAAGCAATCTCAAAATACTGGTGGCTACAGAGTGGCACTGATCTTTCTGAGGATAATTTTTATTGCTATGGTTTGAAGGATTTTGAAGGTTGGTTGGAGAGTTTCTATCATGGTGTTTTACAGAGTGATTCTAGTGGATGGTGTTGTCTAATAATTCTTCAGTCCTGGTTGGTTTCTTGCAAAGTGTTCTTCTGAGTTTTGTTCCTCTTTGCATGTGTCCTGCATGTGAGGCGAGACTGTGAGATGCTTTTAAGGCTGTGATAATCCATGTCAGACATGCTTGAGTATGCCTCTCACCAAGCACTTGTAAGCTGGCTGGGCTTTCATACTACCTGATAACTGACAGAAGCTTGGATGAAACTAGGTACTGAATGGTATTGAAAAAAAAGGAAGGGACAGCTTCCACAAGGTAGCGAAGTAGTTGTCTGGCCGGCATGTTTGAGACTATCAAATGGTGACTTCCAGGAGGAAAGTTGAGGGAATTCTCACATGCTGTTGGCTGTGAAGCTTTTTAACCACCCATGGTCAGACTGTCTGTCCACCAGGTCTCTAAAGTTCCCATTTAGGTTTGGTTTTTAAGTGATAGATTGACTGCTCTTGAAGACCAGTAGGAGACATCAACAGGAATGAAGCTGTCTTGCACATTGGCATGAATATCAATGGGGTGATGTCACCTGGCAGTAGGCAGGAGCCCCAGCCACTGCTTCTGCCAGAGCTTGTGACCTTCAGCTGGTGTTAAGAGCAGGGTGAGGGTAAGACCTCACTCCAGAGTGGGTGTTGGCTTCCTGTTCACAGGCTGGTTTGAATGGGGATTGTAAAACGCGTGCATGCACATGTTATTCCTCTTAAGGCTTGGCTCAGGTTAGCCAAGAGATCTTCCATTTTCTTCCTTCCCTCACATATACCACTGGAAGGTCACAGCAGCTGCAGAGGTCTCCGCAGAATTTTTCTATCTGTCTGTGAATTGCGTCTTTAAGGCTCATGGTTCAGCTGACTTCCCAAACATGCTGTATACCAGTCCTTTCTATAGAGATTTTTGCCGGGCACGTGCAAGAGAATTACTATGGGAAAGATCTGGAGTTGTTTAGGAGGAGGAATTGATTCCAAATGATGACTTGCTGAGCTTTATTGTATTTTTCAGACAGTGAATTAAATACCATTTTTTTCCATACTAGGAACTTCGAGGCAAAGACTCACTGCCTTATTAGTTAGCAAAATTGGTGGTTTCTTACCTAGTAGAAAAATACATATGTCCTTGGTTATATATCTAGCTAATAATTAATAATGCATGGTTTTGTTTCCAAGTATCTCTGCTGGCCTCTTCAGAAAGAGGTTTTATGTTCTGAGCCCCTTACAGTTTTCCCAGTATTGCATACTTAAACTGCTATTCCAAAGTACAAAAAATCCAATGTCTATAACACGTGTTTTTGCATGACTTTATCTCACTCTTGCAGGAAAAAACAAAGAGATATTGAGTGTTTCTCTGTTTGCATTTTTCATTAAATAAGTTGTCTTTATTAGAAGCCTAATGAAGCATCTGTGCTAAAGTGCTAAAGCATGGACTTTCATCCTCAAGCTAGCCCTGACTGATGAGATTACATGTGGTCTAATATCTACTTTTCATTATTAGCAGCAGTTCTTTTGCCACTGAAGCAAAAGGGCATATAAAAGATTAAGCAAGATTTTGTTTAAAGATGCTTATATTTTCCTGTTACTATAGGAAAAAATGAAAAGGAAGAGGAAAGGAAGTGAAAGGTTTTAATTCCTGAGCATTTTTTAATGGATTATATTGATTAACAAAATTGCTGCATCTTATAGCATAAACTTTTTAGAATAAGGCAGTAATTGTAATTAATTTTTAGTCTGTGCCACATATTTGATGATAGCTCTGATTCATGCTATTATATTCTCTCTTCCTTCACCCACAGCAAAACAAATTTAATTTGATTCATACCCTTAAGAAAAAAAAAACACGCAAAATTACTCACATGGTTATGATTCATCTCTTGGCATAAAACCCTGTCCTCCTCCATCTCCCCCTTCTCCCACCCAAACCACCCCCACCCTCACCCACTGTATATTTATGTCACCGTAGTCTGAAAAAGTTGAGTAGCTCTTTAAAAAAAGAGCAAATGAAATCCTTCTTCAAGCTGCCGTATTACTTATGTTGATACGAGTCTAGTAAGACTTCCTTTTCACAAGTGGTGTGGAGGCAGTGGCAGTACTCTGTTTTTCATGTTACTTTAACAGACAACAGTACTGTATTGGTCTGGAGACATACTTGCTTTTAGCAGTTTAGCAAAGCTACAACAAGCAATGCTAAAATTGCTCAGGTTCTTGTATTTGTGAGTCTGTCTTTAAAAAAAAAAAAAAAAAAAGACTTTTGAGGAAACCATATAGAGGGATTCTTGTTGAAGTGGAATACCGAAAGAGCTTACCATAATATTATTTTTGTCTTTTTCTTAATTGGTCTTAATGATCTCATTTTTAGACCTTAACAAGCTTTTCCCCAAGAAGGGTTAAGACCTGCCCTGCTTTCATTACACAGATGTATAGCAGTGTGCCCTTTTTCATACAGCTCATGTCAGATACCTTTGTATGAGTGATGGCAATCTTCTGTCTTCACCTGCCTCTGGAAGTACAATGTTAGGATTCAGCTCACCATTGTATCTGATGAGCTGTGGTACCTAGGAGCTGAAGGCTGAACACAGCTCAAGTTCTGTGATCAGACACTAGAAGCATCCAGAGGAGATGTTTTACACATGAAAAAAAAAGATGTTTACAGAGATTTGGTATGTAGAGGTGATGCAGTCCAGCAATCCCAGTGGAAATCAGAAGCAGCTCTGTGCCTCTGAAAGCTGACACGTGTGTTTATATATAAAACACTGAGCACAGAGGACTTCATGCACACTGATGGCTATGAATCAGTCACAGTAGGTACCACAACTTGCATAAGTTGTTTGCAAAGTGTATCGTTAACCAAGCTTGCTAATACAGCCCTACCTTAAGGGTAGAAATCAAAGGGGATTTAAAAAAAAAAAAAAAAGATTCTTAGAGCCTAGATCACTTGTTTACCCAGAAAAGATTAATTTATAAACTTGCTAGTTAAAGGATGCATCTTTTATTAGGTCTGTGCTGACAAGCTTTAATTTTTCAATAAAGGAAAGGGGATCTACAGGGGAGAAAAGAGACAATTAATTTATTCCTCTTCTCCCTAACATCCTCTGCTTCTGTATAGGTACTATAAGGAAACTATGGATATATACGCACATGCCCATGACCTGTGACTACATACCTAGTTCACAGATCCCAGTGATGCTGGGTGCTTCTCCGTGGGCTGGGCACTTCCCCTCTGGCAGAGGAGGGCCTTCAGTGCAATTAGTATTAAGGGTGGTGCCAGTTTACTGTAAAGCTCCCTCTTTTCCTCAGGGAAAAGCACAAAAGATGCAGTATCTGCTCTTTTCCTTAGTCCTGAGATGACTTCCATATTTTGAGTCCTGGTCACAAAGTACTGTCATGAATAAACTTGACTTGGAGAGGGAATGGTGGTCTGCCCACGTGGTCTCTTTGTGGCCTTTTCCTCTCTCTCTCCTGCATAATTAAGATGGGAACTCTCTAGCTTGGGCTATCTAACTCCCCAGAGAACAGAAGTTCCTGAAGTGTGGTGGGTGGTGGCCTTTGGCAGCCCCGTGGCATGCTGAAACCTCAACTGGATCAGGCCCTCTTGCCTGTGTTGTCAACTGGATGGCCCCTGTGTCTGATACAGAAGATGACCATCTTAAAAGGAATCAGGCAATCTATCCCTCATGTTTGGACCGAGACACAAGGGGAAAAATAGGGAAACTTCACCACTGGGAGAGGAGAATTGCTGAGTATTGCAGGAAACAGGCTCTGCGGGAACAATAAAGAAAAACAGGTCTCATGAGGAAATAGTCAACAGAGAAAAACATAGAATAGGTGCGTACTTCGTCTATGGGGGTGCACGGCACGGGATGAAGAGAACAGTGCTTTCCCTGCCACATTCCTTGTTCTCTCCTTTCCTGCTCTAATTGAGCTTCTTTGTTAAAATGAAGTTCTCCTCTCCCAGAAAGTAAACTAGACAGAATCCAGCTGAACTTCAGTCATGTTTGCATAGCCAAGTTGGTTAAACTAGACCCCTACTACCAGCAATTCAGTGATGCACCTTTCTGCATTCCTTTTCTGCAGTAGGACAAAAGTCTCAGCCTCTGACCCTAATCGCTCTAACAAAAGCTAAAATGCTATCACCATAAAATATAATGAATTTACAAAAAAAGTATTTCTCAACAATGAGGTCAACAATGAAAGCACATCTTACCCCATTAGACACCAGCTGCTGTCATTTTTGAACGTTATATTTTAGCCACATAGAAGGTGACTGCAGATCATCCAGCTCAGTGCTAGGGTGGGATATGATGCACAGTGTGCTCTAGGAGATGGAGTGTGGAACAGGGAACCAAGAGCTCCTTAGGTACAACTCAAATCCTGATGGAAACCGAGTTAATGTTGGTCAAGACATTTTAAGTATTCCTGGCCTCTCTTTTCTCATTTTCTGAAGTCTACCATTTCACAGGGATATTTTGAGGATTTACCTTGAAATGTACTTCTGAGGTATTTATAATGGTTAATCAGCTTTTCCATTATGGAGTACTTAGTTATTTGGCTGGCTTCAGCCACATGAATTCACACAAATGCTATACATAGAGTACTTTGGTGGAATATTTTGTGTTTGGCTCATCTGAGTCACTGTTTCCATTCAAAAAGAACAGTAAAATAATTTGGTTGTTTTAAATTATTTTCATGAAGAACCTCATAATAGATGCCTTGGGAAGAACTTGGAGATGAAGTGTGATAAAATCATTAGGCTTAAATATCTCATCAGAGTCGAAGGCAGATATGACTGCTGCCTACCAGCAAGCTGCAGAATGGAAGAATGGGGGCATTTGTGGTACACCAGAGGAAAAGGAAAAGCGCTGTTCTAGCAAAGAGAGGACAATGCTGATCATTTGATGTTGTGCCAACAGCTGGCCCTGAATAAGTTTAAGATGTAAATTTGGGGGGGGGGAGGTCCAAACCACCAGAAGCAAATTCTGGAACAATCTTCCAATTGTAGGAGCTGAGCAGAAGCTGCAGCTTTTGTCAAGATGGAGATATGGTCACGTTTGAAAAACCATCGGAGAGGTGTTGGCTGGTTTACTTTCCAGTCCCTAATTTCATGAGCTACACCTGTTGTGCTACGTCTCTTCTTCAGTTCTGTTATTAAACTTCCAGTAAGAGCAGGCAGTTCATCTCCCATTTTTTATGTTAATAGGAAACCCATGGCCGTTTTCAGAGAGACTTATTCACTGACCCTCAAGAAGATGGAAGATGTAGCTCTCCATAAACTAATCTGTTACTTAAAATCGCTTAATGTTGTTGGCTTAACGTTCTTGATAGGATAAAGACTAAAATTTTGAAGGATTCTGGTATTTTTATTGTAATCAGGTCACTGTAATCAAAGATAAAAATACCACCTAAAGGTTAAAACATATGATCATCTTCTTAAAAAAAAAATTGCAATAGATGAAAAGCCAATATAGAGTTCTATACGCGCACAGTGTGAGTGTGAAATTTTTATTAGGTCATCTGCCTTTAATTAAACACAACATTTTTTGTTATCCTCGTGCTATTCTAGGATGGGATGTTTTTGTCATTTTATGGTTTCATTGGGCTGTGGAATATTCCAAACAACTTGCAAATGTGGCTAGATTAGTTTACTGAGGTCAAACCCGAGGGAAAACTTATCTTGCGGCAAAACTCGCTTTGTTTGTCTTTATCGCGTTTAGTACCTCAGAATTGTTGTGCGTTTAATTAATATAACGTGAAGAGGGGAGAGGGGATTGGGTGTTTTCCGTTCTGTTGGCTTTTTTTCCCCTACCCCCGAGAGCAGCTTTGAGTCATTCCTCCAAGAGGTCCTACTCCCCGTTGCTAAAGAGGGCTGTTGTTCTGTGGAACAGGAGGGGTGGGGGAAGAGGCGGTTTGAGTCATCTCGACTGGTTTGTCCTGGCATACGTTTCCTGCCCATAAATTGGGATTGGCAAGGCTTGTCAGTGGCAGGCAGCCTGGCCGTTGTTCCGGTGCCACCTCGGCTGCCGTGATGTTGGTGGCCACACGTGTGGGGTTGGGAAATGGAGACGAAGCGCAGCTCGGTGCTGCGGCTCGGGCGGGCGGGCGCAGGGGGCGTTCGGAAGCGGGGGCCGGTGTTCCCTGGGGGACGGGGCGGGGGGGAGGTTGGGAGCAGGTGAGGCTTTCGGTATCGCTCTTTAAGCGAGAGCCCGTTTCCCGCGTACCATTCACCTCCTTCTCGCAGCGAGTCCGCAAAACGAAAACGCAGCGCGCTGCTTCGCCGGGGCGCGTTTCCCGGCCGCGGGAGTCTTCTCCCGGCACGCAGCGCCGGTGGCGGCTCGGTGCTCGCTGCCGGCCAGTAAAGTCCCTCTCTCTAGTGACGGGCCTGATCCGCCGCACGCACAAGTTTTTCCAGAGCGGTGCCGGCACACGC
>VZZY01015462.1:196263-276588 GCA_013400335.1 Eurystomus gularis
GGCGGGGTCCGGGGGGGGGGTCACCGCCGTACGCAGCGAAGCGTCCCTCCGGCGTGCGGGGGTCGCGGCTCCTGCCGAAAGGGGAAGGCTGGGGCGGCAGGCGCTGCGAAGTTTGCTTCGGTGCTGGTTTTTTTTTTTCTTGTACGTGGAAACTGAAGGGGCTTTAAAGCGCCAGCGAGGCAAGAATCGCCCGCGTCCTGCGTGTGAGGGCTGGGTACAGCTTCCACGTGCCTGCCACTGAACAGCCCCGTAAGTACTGGGGAAAAACGGGATGTTCTTCAGAGACGTGGGTCTCTTCAAGGGAGAAGTGCGGTGATATATATACACGTCATACCGGTTTTGAGAACGTTGATTTTTACTGAATATAGTGTGATCCTAGAAGCTCTATGAAGAAAGCAAGTTACCGCGTGGGTGCATATAAAAATGTTTCTTTCTATTGTATTTTAAATACGATACATTAATTGTTACAGTGAAAACTACCTGCAAGTCGGAGGGTGAACAGTAGTGCCTATAATAAATTGGAGACCTTGCCTATTGGTCGATAACTAAAGAGTGGCTGTATTTATGTGGAAATTGTAACTTGCGTTCCAAATATGCTGTTAACTTTGTGAGCTTTATTTGTACTTGCTTTTTGAGCTGCAACTTCTTCAAGATGCATTTAGAAAGCAGTTTGATTACAGGTCAGAAGGTATAGTCCAGAGTATGCCCTTTTCATTTGGTTCTGATGCATAAAACTCTGGTTTTCGTATATCTGAATCTCTTGCTTTCATCTGTCTCAATTCCCCATGTGAAGATTTTTCCAAAAAGTTAAAAAATAAACTAGCTACTGTTGAGGTTACACTTTTGTTACAAAGCTTGTCTTAATTGTTCAAAGGCCTTTCTCTCCTTCCTAATACAATTTTCGGAAGCTCTTTGAACAATACTGTATATAAAAATAGAGCTCAAGGTTGTTGTGTAGCTAAATTTATTGCAAAAATGAGTAGGAAATGTCTAATAAGAGAAGCAATAAAAATAATAGATTTCGAGATAAGCATGTATTCCAGAAGCATTATGCCTTTGCAAATCGGGAAGAACGTAACCCGACTTCTGCTCAGAGTTTCCTTCTTAGTTCAGGTGTGGCTGGACACCACCTGAGGAAAATGCTCTGTTTCTAGGCTTGAGCAAATGGCTCTGAGGTTCTGCAATTCTGGTGGGGCTGGGGAGCAGCTCCCTGCAGCTGGGTACGTTTTTACTTATAGATTTGCCAATTAAAATTCCAGAGGAAGAATTCATAAGGTTAGCATTCTTGCCAGAGGTCCCCCTGCTCCCTTCCCCCCACTCTCCCAAAAATAAAAAGCGCATACTACTCTGCTTAAATAGTCAAAGCTTGAAAAAAAATGTAACCATAGTAGATTTGTTGTCTATTAGTAAAATGATTAGCCACCTCCCACTGGGTTTCACTCACCTGTTTTGAAATACTTGTATGAGGTGAAGGCTGACTGATTTAAGCATAAACTGAAATTTCGGGAATTAAATAAACATGTTCCAGTCTAATTCTGTTTAGATCATGTCTGTTACTTGTATTTTGGTTTGTGTCATACTGTTGACTGTTCCAGTTTATTCATTAAAAAAACCAAAACCCTTTACATTTTATAGTATATGATCTCATGTAAAACTACATTTTATCCTCATTCTGTTAGTAAGTTTTTGCTGTCTGATTTTTGTGAGCATATGTAATGAAACTATTTGTTCTAAAAAGAAAACACTTGAAATTACAAAATGCTGGGGGGAGGTGGGGAGGGAGGAATCTGAAATTAAAACTGCCAGAAGTAAATTTTTGTATGTATCATAATGATTGTTTGTATTAATTACTGCAAGTGGTAGTGCTTGACTGATGTAGAGAAAAGCAGACATGATGAATGCGTAAAACCAGCTTTTTTTAAGGAGACAGTTGTGGTCTGTGTCAGCTGGCATCTTGGATGGTGAAAGGGTTACATGGCTGGCTCACTTCTGTTCCTGGTTTATTCAGTTGTTTAGTAGCACTTCAGCAGCATTCTGTAAAATACTTTGATGGTCTGGATGGCAAGACACCACGTGTGTGTGGAGATTCTTGCCTGTGTGATAGGACAGCACTGAATAGCATTACCCAGAATTGTCAAATAGCAGCAAATTCTAGACCCCTTACTAACTTTTTTTTAATATTCTTTGACAATATACCTGCTGGTGCAGGTCACACTTCTTTCCTGTTTCACACATACACACACCCACCTCCTGGATACAGATAGCTTTTTCCAACCAAATGGGTTTTCAAGTGAGGGAGGTCAGAAGTCATTTTAACAGCTACAAAGTACAGTGGCCTATGGAAACTTCCAGTGCATGGTGTGTGCCCTCCCCTACTCTGCAGCATCTTGATCTGGTTAGATTACCTAGGTCATTTCAATGACTGAATAGATTTCCCCCCCCCCACTTACACCCTGCTAAAAAAGATGGGGGGTTGCTTTTGGCAGTACTACAGTTCATCACCTCTTAGAACATTACTCTTTCCACAGCCCAGGAATTGTTTTTTTGGGTTAGCTGTTACAGTTCTAGATTACTTTAAGGTAGAGAAAGCTTTTAATAGGCAAAGATACTTGTTTCCAGTTTCTCAAGATATGTTACAGCTATTTTATAGTAAAGGGAAGAAGGAGTTGCCCTTTAGTTTACTTACCTTGACTGCAGTTCTTTGAGCAGCAAGATATTTTTCCCCTTTATATTCTAACTGTGCTGAGGTTTGAAAACTGGATTCTTTACGTGAAAGCCATTCTAGATAAATACAGAAACATTTTGTTCACCCATCTGTAACTTCAGTATTGCAAATAGTTCTTTTCCACCTGTACCTGTTAGAAACGTAGTGTAATATGATTGAAATGGTTTTCTTGGGGGGCAAACAGGTTATGTCTGATTTGATTTGTTCTTACAAATTGCTTATCACAGCAAGAACTGAAAAGTTAAACTGATGTTACTTGTTTCCTTGGGATTTTTGAGAAAGGAAACGCCTTTCCAAATACATGCGTAAGAGCTGTAACACTTGTACAGGCTTGTGATCAGCTGTTAATATTGCTTTAAATATCTTATTGAAAATCCTCAGCAACCAAAAAAAGTTAAACCTAAGATACTGGGTGAGCAGACTGAGATGGAGTGTATATCTAAATACTCCTGTCTCCTACGCACATCATAAATTAGTGGCTTCAGTTCATAATGCCAAAACATCATCATCAACTCATTTCTGTGTAAATCTTGTATTGCTCATAAAGGCTGATGAGCAATGAAGATTTAAATAAGTGATTTACTGGTACAAATAGCAGTTTCTTCTTAGAAGTTCAACAGTCACAGGACAGAAAATCTGCTTTTGTGGCTCAGATGGATGAAAAATAGTTTAACAATGAATTGACTCAAGAAACCTTACAGAGTTTCTACATGGCTTTGAAGATGATGATGGAGTGATGACCTACAAATAGAAGGTGCGAAAATGAAAGAACTATATGATGCATAAGAGGTTCTCTGGACCATCATCCTGCCCAAAGGCTTAGGCTAACTGTTTTTAAGCAAATCCTGATGACTGTATTTCTGACCTGTTCTTAAAGATAACTAACATAGCATGCAGTTCCCTGCAGAAAGGCTTGCCTTCTATAGGCTTACCTAGCAGTAAAGATGCTGCCTAATCCAGCTACTCCTAGTGATGACTGAGCTGCAACTATTTGCCCAAGAGGAACAGCTTAAGCCGCCTTTTCAAGATGATATGCTTGCACTCTGTTGTATTCACCCACCGTCTCAAAGAACTGGATCATCTTGTTGCCTAAATAGAGGTTGGGAAAGGTGGGACTGGGTATGGTTCACAGGATGATGCTGTCTGTGATCTCCTAGAAATGATTCTGTTTCTAGAGAGTCTGATTTCTTTGTAAAGATGAACATTTAAATCTTTTACTACAGTATGCAACAGCTGGATAGCAAGCATCTAACTTTAGGGAAGAAGCTGTAGCTGTTCTTGTAAAAAGGTGTACTATATCGGCACAGCTTGTACTATGTATTATAAGATGGGGTATTGAACCAGGGAAACTGATGATCTGACAGAACGAGTGCCTAGAAACACTGAGTAGGCATTATATTTCTGAAATAGAAATGCTTGCCTACCTTGTGTATACCACTGTTTAGATTCTTCCCTAGTCCAAAAATGCTGTTTATTTCTGTTAGAACAGATCAATCATCATTTTTCTCTAATGTTCACTCAAGACATGAAATATATTTTATAGACCAGAGTAGTTTTTGTTGCAGGTTTTGCTGCTGTCTTACTGATAACACTTAGAAGCCATGCTTTTACCCTAGTGTCATATGCACACAACTTAACACATCTGACTTTGCCCTGACACCCAGCCATGCCAAGCTCTTACTAGTATGTGCATCCATGTTGGTAATTTCTGGCTGTCTCCAAAAGTCTTTGTAGATGAGGGCGGAAGAAAACTCTTCGTTTTGAATATGTGAATGGTTATTTGTGTGACAATATGTGCTTGCTTTTAGTACTAGACAATTACACAACTCTCCCGGTGTATCTGCAGACTGGAGCTATTCTATACATGAGAAACTGAAGTCAATAGATTGAAAAAAAAAAATAAATTGTTGGCCTTCCAATGGTCATTCTGAATTCCATCTTTACAATAACTGTGCCTAATGCATGCATGAGTGTCTTTCTGCAGACGTGGGTTCCTTCTTGCACATCGGCTTGTGCTATTGAAAACTTGTGCTCTGTAGTTATGTGATGAGATTTATCTGTTTCATAATTGTCTTGAACCAGATGTTTCACTTTTCTTCACTGTCAGAAATATCTACTATAAATAGGTGCATAGTGTTGTGCCGTTTTGTAGCTTCTTGGTCATGGTGAAACTGCATGTTTATAAATCAGTGCTCATTTTAAGAGCAACATCTGGTCTAAATTTTGCAGCCAGCTGTTCACACCTTAAGGAAAACATCAGAGATCTGGATGACTTGGGAATAATTAAATATTTGTATTTTACAAATCTTTTGCTGCCCTTGCTTAACAAGTGTGTGGTTGGGCAATAAACATGAAATGGTTTCTATTAGCAAGAGTTGTCTGTGTCTTCACTGAAAATACTTATAGCAGTTGTGGTTTTGAGGGAGCTGGTTTTGCTTTGTCGTCTTAATTTGTATTGGGGAGGGGGACCAGATATTAAACAAAACCCTGAATAACACCATTGAAAATATTTTAAAGAACAGACTTATACGTTTATAATGTGTGTTCACAATTTCACTTTAAACTTCAGGCTGAGTTAAAATGTATGATATTGTGATAAGGAAGGTTTGGCATGTGGAGCCGTTCTTTACAGAATGGGATTTGAATGCTTTGAATGGGGAATGATCATGTGAATATGAACATATGACATTCCTGGGTTTGTGTAAAAATTGAAGATATTTGGCAATATCCACCTGCAAGCACAAAGAACAAGTTTGCGTGCTAGCAAGCTGGCAAAAATAAAGGGTGAAAAAAATCAAGAATATGATGAGATGGGATACTTGAGCATCCTGATTGTTTCACAGCAGGTATCTAAAGAAATTTTTTAAGAGTTGAGAATTTGGTCTTTTTTGAGCTATTTCCTTAAAGTACTCAACACATGGGAAGACTAAGCTTTCAGGCAAATCTTGCAAGCTGGAAAAGTTCTAACCAAATTCACTAGTTAGATGACAGCCTTTGCAGGGAGGAGATGCTTATGTAGCATCAACAAATACTTAACTCTTCAAACCTATGGCCTTAGTTAGGCTTCTGAATGAATTAATGAGAGGTCTAATACGTAAACACTCATCATGAATAGCTACATTTGTAGTACTGCTGTTCACTTATCACAGTCTGTTATTCTTTCTGAATCAGTTCAATGTCTCTTCAAAAGCTTGAGGGTATTTTTTTAGGTGCTTGATAAAGCACTGACTTCTCAATAAGTAAAGGAGAGTAATGTTCTGCCCCATACTGTTTGTGCCTTGAGTACGTATGCTAGTACTAATCAGTTTGCACTGTGGTTACTAATGAGCCTCAAAAATGAAGCCTGTACTTGGCGTAGTCCCTGGTGAATTAAAAAAAAAAAATTAAGATTGTCATCAATAATTGGCACTTCCAACTTATCTCTAACAATAGCAAAACCTGCTTTCAGGATGCCAGCTCCCTAAATGGGGCAGGTATTTCCTCATACGAAATGACATGTGAGTGAAGTGCCTGATGTGCCTGGTGGGGTTTGGCAGGTGGCAGCTGAAGTAGGTGTGCTGCAGCAGTGGCCTGCTGCAGCTGAGCTGGAGCCCTGGCTAGGAGAACTCTGCCTCTCCACTGAAATTCCTCAGGGAAGGAAGGAGTGGATGGGAGGCCTCCCTCCCCACAGGCAGCTATGGAATGAGGATGAAATCCAATGTTTATTCTTTCTTCCGGAAACTATAGGAAATGTAGTGCTCATGTAAATTGCGTAATAGTATTAGCAGTTGTGATAGGGAGAGCCTGAGTCGGATGCAAGGAGAGCGAGGAGTTAGGAACTGCAATGCTCCTGGAGAAGAACTGCCCTGATCCTTGCTTAAGGGAATTTTTCTTCTGGTTTCTGAGGATCCTTAAAAGGTTTTTTGACCTTCTGTTACTAGGTGCCAGCTAAACCATGCTGCAGTGCAGCATGGTTAACACTTGGGAGTAAGTGTTAGTGCAAGTGGACAAGAGGATGAGCTTGTGGCTGGGGTAAGGAACTGGAAGTTACTGCTTTGTTTCCACTCTGCTGCCTAGTGTATGCAATCTTTTGGTGTAAGTTGTGATTTATTGGTGTGGTGTTGTTGGATGGTTGTGGTTTTTTTCCTTCTTTCTCTTAAGGGAGTTGTTCACTTGAATGCTATTAGTTGTCCTGTCTCCTCCACTGTTGTTGGCTCCAGCAGTCTAGCTCTGTTTTGCGATGCCTGGATGTCTGAGGTGTTGAAGTGACTGATGATACCAAAGCTCTCCATCTTTACACATAGAACACAAAAATGCTACCCTTGATCAAACAGGTGCAGTGTGAGCTTGACTCTTAATGGTGGCATGGCTTTAGCTGGGTGATCACTTGCCTCCCTGGAACTGCTTAGAAACTGTTCGTTGAGGACTATCAAACAGATTTCACTAAGACCTTTTATAATACAGCAGCTGGAGAAAGCAAAAATCTCACTTCACATTCAGAAAACCAAAGTGCTTTCTCAGAACTAGTTTATGGCTGTAGGAGGGTGAACCTCTGGGACTCAAGTCCATAAGCAATCTTAATGAAAGTACACTGATACTGGATGATGCTCAAAGTTGCAGCTGCCTTGCTAGTTTTGTTCAGCCACTTTTGGTAGGCAGAACCATGAGGAGGAATGATAATTTCTCAATGTGAAAGATGTCTTGTCTTCTAGTAGTTACATTAGTAATAGCAGCAAGGTTGCTGTAGGAGATACCTTTATGTAATAAAACCTGAAATGTACTACTTCTTTCTTATGCCACAAAGAAACCTCTTACGACTGTCATCCGATCTAGAGATCTCTTTCTTGGAAATGATGTATTTTAGTAGCACTCTTACATAGAAGAAAAGGCTCTGAAAAAGATATGTGGATCATATACCAGAAAATGAGTACAGAAGGTAGCATTATGTTTGAATAAGGCATCTCTAATTGCCTCTTAACTTGTGAAGTACCATAGCATGTCTTGCTCTCCTGTTAGGCACAGAACACATCTGCTAGATTATCTGATCTGGTAGGGAGGGGAAAAAAATGCTGTAGTGACAAGATGAGTGCTGTGTTTTCCCCAGGAGTTTCTGCTCAAAGAGGTACATGTTTTAACCAGAATGTCCCTCGATAATGTATATCTTAGAGATTATGACCTGTTTGGTTTGAGCAATTTCAGTATACTTCTGCTGCCTAATAAATTGGCCTACTGGAACTTTCTAACTTCTGGGCTGAGGTTAAGAGCATGTAATTCTGTGGTGAATGAGCAGTATGCAATTCAATACCACATAAGTACACATCAATTAAAAAGTGCCTAGATATGGGCAGGGAAGCTTAGTCAAATATTCCTTTAGGGGGGAATAAAACCCAAAAAAACACTTGAATGTTGTAGATAAAATGGCTCCTCTGTGATGGTCTGGAGAGCCAGAACCATTGGGAAAACTATTCCTGGGATGTTGGGTTAACTTTTTTTTTAAAAACATTACATTTAAAATCCCAGTTAAAAATGAGCAGCAGAGCTTCTAATAGATATCCTGAGCAGCATAGTTCTGTAGTTAGACCAAAGGTGTTTTCTTCCTGGAATCCAGCATTTACCTTCTCTAATTTGTTTGGCACAGAGTTACTACTTTGGCATCTTGTGCTTGCAAGTGCAATTTTTATGGAATTTGGGACATATGTCTGTTTGGGGATGTGCTGATAATCAGAAATTGTTAAAAAAAAACTTGCTTAGACACCTTGATTTAAAAACAACACACCCACTTCATTGTGATGCTATTCAGGGAAATGATTCAGTGCAGTTTCGGTGGGTTTAAACAATGGCTTAGTGGCACACCTATTTTATAGAAAGCCGACTTTTAAATGGGATGCCTGTTTTCTACAAGTCTATACATAGCTAACAGTCGCAAGGTGATACTTGGTAGTATACGTATCCTGTACAGAGCCTCCTTCATTGGATACTGTTTTCCTGTGCACTGAATATTGCCAAGTGAATTGGAAATCCTGGAATGATTTGTTGGATCCTTCAAGTTTCACTTTCAGAACTGTTCTATTTTGCAGTGAAACATAACTGGGAATGAGTTGACTCACAGTGTGTTTAGTCAAGTCCATTTGAAATAATACACTTGTTTGGTTTTTTTTCACTCTACACACAGGTTGTAATAGTACCCTAGCTCACTTATCTTTGTTTTTGTTCATGGCCAGTTTGAGTTGCAAATAGTAAAACTACACTGTGGAGAGCTCACGGTGTTGAGCTTAGCTCACAGCCTTCAGTTCTGTGCATAAATTTGTGTTCAGAAACAGAAATAGTAGAATTGACACTGAGAGTGAATGGCGGGCTATAATGAGAAAGGTATGTTTTAAGCACGCGTTTGTGCAGAGTGCTGGCATGTCAACACAAAATCCCTAACTGAAGTCTCAAATACAACGTGAATTTTGACTGCTTTATCCCCACCCGTGCATCTCAGGCACACATCTGAGAGTGACTGTGCAGTGGATGGGTACTGTACAAATGAGTCAGTTCCTGTTCCTTTGGCTGAATCTTCGTTAGGAGTTCTCAAAAAAGTATTTCAGAATGTGGATGTGGTCAACATAGTCATTTTCCAGGCATCTTAAAGGAAACCCACATCAACTGTGAAAGTGAATTTTGAACTCCTCTGCCCTGCCACTAACAGAACTTGAGCAGTGCTGGATGGGAATGCTTGTTTGCTTCGGTCTTCCTCTTCCCTCACAGTTTGCACTTCTTGCCCTTGAGATGAAGTACCTGGTTATTTTTTCAGGAGAACTTCCAATGATGTATCTGTTTGACTGATTCCCTACCCCACTGGTGGTACTAGACGTGCCGTTAGAAATAGCTTCTGACAAATTTTAGGCCACATTTAATTGTTCAGCACACTTAAGTAATACTGAAAGCAGTTAAGCCCACTGGAACCTGTGGTGTTATTTCCCAGTTACTGTGGCAAGATGTGGAACAAAACACTTTGCTTGTACTGTACCTCCTAGGATTTAATGTATAGCTTTAGCTAAGTAAGTATTCTCGAAGGCATCAATTATTAAAAGAAGGGCTCTTTTTTGAGATGTCACATGGATTACTTTCACTGAAACTGCTTGTCTTGTACTCTGAATATTTGCCTATTTAGAATGGCTTATTTTTAAACAACTTTGCCATAGTCTTCCTGACTTACACGGTGGATTTTTTGTACATATACTACTTGTGATTATGTACACATTATGCAAGCTATGAATATACCAGGATCTAGGCTCTGAATGGCGTTCTCTCCAAAATGGCTGTTTTAATACATTTCCTCTAGTTTATTGACATGTGCAACTCTGCTATCTAATTGTTATCTTGTGCTGATGTTTGTATTTGTATAGTGCACTGGATTTCCCCATCAGTTACCCAGTGATGCTGTGTGAGGCATTCTGCCAACAAAAGGGAGATGTTTCCCCTGGGAGCCTTCAGAAGGCTACTACAGTGGGCTGGTGAAGCAAGTCTCTTGAACAGCAACATATACTTCATTTAGAAGAAAATGTTACTACGCAGATGATGGGGAAAATGTTTTGAATGTGTGGTGGAAAATATAACTCCCAGGTCTATTATCTGGAAACCTGTGCATTATATACAATGCTACCCATGTTGTCTGTATTGGTAGAAAACAATTAAAATGGAAAAGCTGTATTATCCTTAACTCTAAACATTGTAAACAAGTGACTCCGCTTCATTAGTAAAGCGTTTAGCCTCCCTTAGAGTTTTTGATGGAAAAAAATTTTCATGCCTGACTGCACATGTTCACAGTAGTAGTTGTGAATCTCCTACGTGCAGATAAAGTAAGATTTAGTCTAAAGCTGATCATGCCATTAGGAGACCTAGAATGGGAAGTTAAGAGTGTCTGTCCTTGCTGCCTATCACAAGTGTTCATGTGCATGTTTGTTTGGGCTTCCCTCCTCACCTTTAGAAAAGAGTGAGGATTAATGAGACTGGCTGTTTCATAGTGGTTCCTGTGTTTACTGCTGTGCCTTACAAAACATCAGGTGTATCTAGACTTTATGAAATGGTTTATTAGGACAGATCTACCTGTTTTTTTAAGATATGCTTTAATAACCACTATTATACTACAAAGACATATTTCCTTTTTCTTCTTTCCATCTAAGAAAGAAAGTATACGGTGCAAGATCTGCATTTAATATGGCCATGTTAAAGTTTTCTTAATGTCATGTTGACTTGTAATAGGAATCTAGTTCTAAAGGCTTTGCTTCAAAGATTAAATTTAATTGCAGTAATGGATCTGACACATTCCTGAGTCTTGTGCCATTTATTTTGCAGTGAATGTAACTTTCCTTTTTCAGGTGACCTTGATTTTGGGTAGACTACTGTGAAGGAATATAGAATTCTCTGCCATTTGTCTTCTGTGCTTATTAGAGATTGCTATTGACTCTTTTTAAACAAAATCTGTGCTGACATACTTATGTCAGTATGTTTTGCAGCTGGAGAGAGATGAAGACCATCTCACTTGTTAAACCATCTCTGTTCTGACATGCAGTCTTCATTCACAACACTGACACAAATGTACATGTGAAGTGGTTAATCTGTGTCCTCTGCTTGCTAATTCATATTTAGTCTTCAATTAGTTTTGAGTTTTGTGCTTTTGTAATGTTTATAGTGTTCAGATGTACAATATGGTTTTGGTTTGGTTGGTCATCCTCACTGTCCTGCTTGGATGCTTGGTCTTTAAGACTTTGCCTTTGGAATATATTCTGCCATCATCTCTTCAAGCTGTATCATTGGTAAAGAAAAAAACCCTTTTGGATAGAAAGTTACTGAGTTGGAGTAGGTCTGATTCAAAAAGGCTTTCTTCTTTACATGGATAATGCAGTACTTGAATACCTTAAAAATGCTTGGAATAAAAAAGCAAACAATACCACAGAACTCGAAATTTACTGGATTAATACCTACGACTTGCTCATGCTCTGAAATAGTGTTCTTAGAAGTAGGAATAGACAATACTTGCATTTAAGATAACATGTCCTATGAAGCAGCTGAATTTAACAATGACTAGTGAGTGGGCATTGCAGTAAAGTGAACTGGATTAAATAGGTGAAGTATAACCTGTGTTTCTATAACATGACCTGTAGTCACAGGTCTGGTTTGAGTTATTTTAAAGTATGTGTTAGGAACCAGGAATAATGGCCTCTTGGCAGAGCGTTCCACATGGAGACTGAAATCCTTTCTCTGTATATCATGGGCACTACGTGCACCCTTGCTGTAGTGCTTATTTGGAGCAGATTGGGAGTCCTCATGAGAAGCTCCAGTTAGTCTGCTGTTGTAATGCAGTATTCGTAACTCCCAAGAAGAGCTTCTCAAATTTCAGTTAGTTTAATTACTGTCCAATTCTACACACTGTTGTAGTGGAGTGTTTATCTCAAAGTTTTGGTAGTAGATATTCTCTAACATACAGGTCAAAACTGAGACCAGCTTGTGAATGCTGTAGTCTGCTGTTCTGAAACTATTTGGAATCTGTACAAGATTAAATATTACAGATACTTCATACTACTCAGGATTTCCCTTTAAGAGTCTTTTTTCAAATCCACTGATATGCTAGCCCTTGCTCTTTTCTCAGTATTGTGAATTGTCACCTCTGCCTGCCCTGAATAAATTTGCCTCCTTCATTTTAAGATCACCTTAGCAAAGGACAGTATCGCTTCCCATTTGTCTGTTGTGGATGTACTTTTGAATCTCAGAATATTCCTGGGATTCCTGAGGGGGGTAGCTCATCTCAATGAATTGGATACTCAAGTGAGCTACTTCTTGTTTTTTTCCAGTTACATTTTACACAGCAACAGTCCTTGGCCAGTTTTTGTCTTTTTCTTGGAGGTGGTCTAAAAACATTCATGTTATGGAAAAACTGAAATATAATCTTGGCAAGATTCTGAGTGGGCAAAACAGCCTGGAGGTTGTATCTACTATGGGAGAAGATGCTTCTGCAGCTGGTGCCCTCCTGTCTTTTGTTTCAGGGTAGTTATATCACTTGCACAAAACACTTCCACAACTTCAGTCTTGTCTTCCAGGTTCCACATTTCCCTTTCTGAGAAAGAGATACAGTAAAGGTTAAATCCCCTTACTATAATATGGTCACATATACTTTTTGACCTCATAAGTTTGTGGCTTTGTTTTTTCTTCATTAATCTTCCTCTTCAAGTATTAGATTGCTAAACTATGCCAAAGTCATTTTTGTATGCTACAAGTAGCCTTTAACTTAGCAGCAGCCAGTAGTAGTGTTGTTGGCATCTCTTGCATCTTTGAGACTTACCCCAGACTTTTGTGCCTTTTTACCTTAGTTATTGTGACATTTTCTAAAAACTTAATGATTAGCTTTTGCACTGATGGATGCAGCCACTTGTTTTGCCAACCTGTTATTTATATGTATGATGTCAAGTATGAGAGGATGGTCTGGCTTTGACTTGCACATGTCACTCAAATGTTAAATGCCTTATTAAACAACTCCGTTGATGGCATATGTAGTGCGGTCCCAGATCCAAATAGGTCTTTCTGCTTGAGTGTGTAAGAAGGTAAAGTAGTACTCACAGCCATCTCTCTCCCCTGCCAATGCACTTGTTTGTCCATGTTTACCTGATCTCATCACTCCAGTGCAAGTGTGTGTATATGTCTATATATTTATATATGGGTAGGGGACAGGGCATCTCCAATTAACTGGTTGTTTCAGTAAGACACACTCTTATTTCCCTATGGACCCTCAATCCTCTATGTATTTTAAAACTCCTCCGCTGGTTAACTTGTAAAGCTAGGTCTGTGTGACTTCTTCTACAACATGGCTGGGGTGCCAATTTGGAGTAAGAAATTCAGTAGCTTTAAAGGCATTTATCAGCACTGAGAGCACTGACCCATACACGTCACTATTTCTGCTTTCTCTGAAGTTAAATCAGAATATTGCCAATCTAGAGCTGTGTGAATTGGTGTTTGTAATGTGTGTGTGACTTGCTGGTGTCTATTATTTAATACAGATTTGGTATCACTAAATATTAGCCCTGGTTCTGTAGAACAGATGTCTATTTTGGGAAGCTGCTTAGTACATTGTACCTGCTACTCTCATGCTCTGCATATTTCTCTTCACCATTTATGGTCTAAAGGAAGTAAAGTCATGTGAGCTGTGGGGTAAACATAAGCATTTAGGTCTCTGTGGCATAGTAGCATGCTGTTGTCATGTGATACTCTTCAGGCAAGATAAAAATGTCCCTGGCTTTCAGGTTTCTCCTGTAAAGATTTCTTAACACTCAGAGAATTGTGATCCTGTTTTTTTTACCGTTGTGAGGTGCTTCATCATCTAGATAAGTGTTTCCCAAATTATTTAGAACACCAGTTCTGGTTTGAAGACCTTGGCTGCATATGTACTGTAAACTGGGCACTATGCTCAGATTTCCAGGCATCTGAGGGCTTTAGTGTTCCCTAATGATTTTTCTTTTTTTTTTTTTAGAGATCCACCTTAACACTACTGAAGATGTATATTTTTCTTGAAGTTGTAGAATCTGCATTTTGTTTATATATGGGTAATGTAACACTTAGACCTTTCTAGTGTGTAACTTGCCCCCTGTGTTTCCAGAGTCAAGCTTGCTGCTATGTAAGATAACAGGTGTGACACTTTGGACTTGTTCCTCTTTTTGTTGGGATGATTCTAGTGTTTACCAGGAGAAGGAAGGTGACTGTCATCTTACTGCATGTCTCAGAGGTAGAAACAGAGTCCTGCTGAGTCATAAGGCAAAACAGTGCCAAAACTGCGCCTGTAGTTCATGTTCACCATCCCACTGGCTTATAACTAATTGGTTTAAAACCTGTATCTGTGTAGTCATTGTAACTTCTTTCCTCAATTTACTCAGGCCAGAGTAAGTGGAACTGAGAGGTCTGAGGGGTAAGCAGAGGGGGAGGGTTATTTTCCCTATAGAAAAGTAAGATGATCAGAAACAGTTGAAGTTCACAACAGAAATGTAGTAAAGATCAAAAGTGGGATGGAGGCAGTGTGTTTACCTCTCTTGAGTTGACTTCACAGCAAGGCAATTAGGAAAGGGTGGGGAATAGGACCATAAATGAATTTATATTCACTGCCCTCCCATTGCATATTAGGGTGTGTCACAGGTCCAGGTGGCTTTGTAGCATCATCTCTGTAACTGAATAATAAAGTGCCTTATTGCACAGTTCAAGTAAGATATAAATGCTTTTCTCCTCTGAAGTACTAACTGGATTTGGAAGAATAATTGTCTTTAGAGTAGGTCCTTGAAGAGTATACAGAAGGATCACACTGTCAGTGCAGAGAATTAAGTCTTAGGTATTGTTGCCACTCAACTTATTACCTAGCTTCTGGATCAGACTTATCTCATCCCTGGCATACTTTCACTTATTCACTAGATTGCCATTTCACATTGCTTAACTTCTTTCCCTAATACTGTATGTACATAGGTATGCAGCATGAATAAATGACAGTTACTAAAGATGAGGGCCCCTGTTTTCCACACAGACTGGGTAATATGCAAGCTTGAACCGCATAGTAGCGTGAATTGAATTGCATAGTAAGGGCTTGGTAGGGCTTTCAGAGCCCAGGCATCAAAGAGTATGTGCTATTGGGGAATTTAGAGGCTTGTTTGAGTAACTTCAGCCAGCATCAGAATTTAGTAGTATTTAGTCTTAATCTCAGCTGAATCGTATCTGCACTAAAAATACAGTATTTTGTGCTTAACTCATTTAGTTTCTACTTGTGTTTCAGTTGGATTTCTACTTAAATTCTTAATATTTGGCATACTGGGGATATGCTGTTGTAAGGTGCATGTGTGCTGTTTAGCTAGCTTAATTTCCTTTCTCTAAAGATCTGATAATTCTTTGACATTTGTTGAATCTTGCTTGGCATCTCTACTACAACAATGTTGATATGCTGTGAGCACCAACTATTTGCCTCTTCAATGGCTGGGTGGGCCTCTTCCATATATGCCCTACACCCTGATGTACGCCTGTAGTACCTGTGTGCAGTGAGTCTGGCAAACCTATCGTACAGAGGACACGAGGACTGCCGACAGTCTGTGACTCCTTGTAGGTCTGGGTTAAAGAGAGGAACCCAGGGGCACACGGGTTGGGGGGGAGTGTGGTTTGTGGTTTTTTTTCCCCCACTTTCCTTTCCCACCTCTTTTCTACTTTGGCAGTCTTCTGCACTGTGACCTTGCCATACACTTAGAAACACTAGTTTGGTGTCCTCCCAGGCCAGTCTAGCTGTAGGTGTTTCTGTAATGCCCTTACTGTGCAGAAAGCTATGTTCCATATGTTTTGTAAAGAACTGAGCTGGAATCTTCTGGCAAGGTCTTTGTTTAACACTGTGGACCTAAACAGAAACTTCACTGGCACTGCTTGCTCTCTTTTATATAAAATTACCTTACTGCTCATAAAACTGTGATTTGGTGAATAAGTTAATTCAGTTTCTCATGTTATATTACTGTCCAGTGGATAGTTACAATGCACTGGGGTATCAGCACCTACTAACAGCAGCTCACAACTGAATGTTACTTGCCTGCTGAACAGTGTGGTCCTGATGCAGGCGTTACAGAAAGGAAGTTTATTACTTCTTAGCATACAGAAGCCTCTGGCTTAGGAACCTTAACTCATGCTTTTACCCTTCTGTGGAAGCTTTGTGCCACTCCTCAAAGTTGTAGGCTCAGTTATTCATTATTGCATCAATTTCAGTGAACAGTTTTGCTTAACTCCCTATCAAACCTATATTATTTATGCCTATATAATTTATTTTGAGCTCATCCATAGGGTTTGGGGTTGGTTTTTTCGCATGTTAGAATAAATAATGTTTCACAGCATCCTTTATGGCCTTTTACAATGAAGTCAGTTTCTTATCTATTTGTTTCAAATCTTTCAAAGGCTGTCTGCAAAAGTCAGCTCAAAACCAGATCCTGGTTAAAGGTAACTGTGTTTGCATTTATCAGTAATTAAGTTTTAAAACCAAGCTAGTTAGTTGGCCTTTTAGAATGCAAGTGGTTTTGCCTTTAGGAAGTTGTTTTAGAAGGCTGTGCCAACTCTGTACCTCCCTAGGCTTGCTCATACTAGTGTTCTCTGGCAAAGCAATTTTAAAAATGTCTTGGGCAGGATTTTCATAAATCTATTGAGCCTAATCAGAAGCTTCACTTAATGGAGCAATGTATAAATAGTGCAGAGAGTCAAGTGACCATCAGCTGGTCTGAATGGGTTTGACCACTACAGTCACAGGGTCTGAGGTATGCAGGAGCTGGGTTCACTGAAAACATGCTTTGCTGCAGAGATATCCTGGCTCTGGTGTAATTACGTAACTGCAGAGGAATTCATGTGCGTAAGAATGTGTTTTAATTAGACACCTGTATTTAATGTTGGTTTCACCTTCCATATCATTACCATGGGCTTTAAAAAGAAAAAAAAATTACTGTCTTGGTTAACTTTCCATTCTGTTAAGTCGTACATATTGCAATGCATAGCTGAACTCTATGATTATTCATTTCTTTTATAAAGTGTATGCCTACTTCATTGAAACAATGCACTGATCTGTTTTACTGAATTCAGAATTTAAGACATAATGGCTCTTTGCCTAAGTTCATATTAGGTAATTAGAAGTTCTTGGCGTGCTTGGTAAATACTGAAATTCCATTGTATTGTGCATTGAGCATGGAGCAATATTTCTTCAACTGCAGTGCCAGCTCACTGAAATGTAAGTGTTTTGGCTGTCCCTGGTGATAGCTTTATTAAATCTCGGTGAAACTGTCAGCTCTGAACTTGCAGAGGTGTTGGCTTGCTTTGTGTTTGGGAAATTACTGTAGCCAACATTCAGGTAATAACTTTATTGAAAGCATCCCTCTCCCCCACTTATAAATATCACAATAGGGATTCTAAGCAAACTAGAACTGAGAACTGTCTTTATACTGACTAGCTTTTCCCCTTTTTCATTACAGATTTTAATGCTTGTCAGTGTCATCCTTATAATAACATATTAGACTGTGATGTGATTCTGTCCTGCAGCAAAGCTGGTTGATGAGGACCTGTTTGTTTTTTCTTGTCAATTCAACAGCTAGGCCTTTGATTAAAAACTTGAATTATTGGCTTTATTCAAACTGGAAAAAGTACGGTGGTGTATGTATCGGTTACCTTTCTTGACTTGATTTACTTGCAAATCTTGATTCAGCAAGTAAAGTTAGTCTGTTAGGAGGTGATTCAGTGTTCTAGTCACCTGCCTTTGATTTGATGCACAACACAGTCCAGTAGGCCTTTTGTAATTTCTACTTGATCTGATGACTCAGTTACCTCTTGCATTTTTGGCAGTAAACATTCATATTGGTGTGTAGATCACCGGTGTCAAAAGCTTCACCTATTGGTTTTATAGATTACAGGTGGTGGGTATTTTTTCTCAGTAAATTGGTATTTCTTGCTTTCCTGAAGCCTTAAGGCTCCTGTCTGCACAGATACCAAACCCAAGCACTGCTCCACTGGATCTGGAAGATCTGTGGCCCAGGCTTATGGTACAAGTTTGAGACTTCGTTAACATGCAAAGAGCTCCCGCATCTCTGAGTTGCTCACACACCCACCTCCCTTTCCTTCCCTGCAAGAGCTCTGAACTTGAGGTGATGAACTCTTCACCTTCTGGAGGGTTTGACTTTTTTCTGTAGCAGGTGCCACTTTGGTGGCAGGCACGCCCTGCCATTTCAGTGGTCTGGGGGTAGTTAAGAAACGCTGCTCAGGAGATGGCCACTCAGCATGGCCTGTCTGAGAGAGAGGTTGTATCTGGGTTCAAGGCTCTGCTCCTCCTCACACTTCACTTGCTCCCCTTTTAAGTTTCAAGAGACCTGGCTAAAACTCAAAAATGACTGAATAGTTGATAATGTAATAAATTAAAAGTGTTTCCATTAAAATAGAAATTGCTGATTTAAAAATATCTGTATCACCAAGAGTCTTGTAAATCTGCTGTCTGAGCCTCTGGGTCTCTTTGAAGACACAGTGACTGTGCTTTCTCTGGTTTATTCCAGAGTTTGCTTGATTGAGGATTAGAAGGGAGATATTCCCTCTGACTTCCATGAGTGGCCACAAGCCAGAATTGCCTGTGGTGGAAAAGCTCTCTGTCCCTGTATGGGATAGGGTAGGATTACCCTTGCCTCCTGCATGCTGCTAGATCCTAACTGGAAGGGAAGCTGGGAATGTTGCTTGCTCTGAGGTTGGGGATGGCTAGCCCTGGACCAGAGCGTGGTGGCAATGCAGTAGAAGATTGTGGCTTGTCTTGAGGAGGATTGAAGGCAAGTAACTGTAAAAGTATTGCCTATAAAAGGAGGGACAATTGGAGTTTGCAGTAAATGAATTGTGCAAATCACTGAGGTGTGTTCTCCAGCAGAGAAATGCCAGGATTTGTTTCCCAGCTTCAGTGCTGCCACTCTCATGCTTCAGCATTACATACTTAGTCCTGGCAAAGTTCTGTCAGTTGTGCAAGCTTCAGAGGTTAGCATGGGTACTGTATAGGGATTAAATAATGTTAATTCATGCTTAATAAATGTTCGTTGTGAAAATGTATTGTGGAAAAGTTCAGCAGGGCATGCATGCACCTCTTGTGATTCTCTTACAATGGGAGCACAACAGCAAACACTTTTTTTTTCCAGAAGTATTCGATAGCAAACTCTTCCAGTTATTTAATTTCCAACAGCCCAGTCTTTAATCACTGACACTATTGCTGTAAACTATTCAAACATTAGTGGTAAAACTTCTCTAAAAAACTAAATTATTAAAAATATGTAAAAATGCTCTTGCAGTCAGCTATAGAATCATAGAATCGTTTCAGTTGGAAAAGAACTTTAAGATCATTGAGTCCAACTGTTAAACGTAACTATTATGGTTCCATGGTTAAAAAACACCCACTTGTCAGGCCAGTGACAGTGTTAAAATACTCTGTCAATGAAGTTGAAAGTCTTGCCGGTTCCCAAACAAATGTTTTATTTAAACAAATACTTGAAATACTTAATGAGCAGTTCTGACTTGATGTCCAGTTTTTGTCTTGGACAATTTTTGCAAGGTAAAATCTTAACACTTACTCAAAGACTTCAAGGAGTTACCTAGAGTATATTTTACTCACCACTGGAAGGCTGAGCCAGGCACATATCCGCTGGGATTTTTCTCAGATATGCTTCACTATGCTATAGCAGTTCGTGAGCCAGTAGAGAGGAGCTGGGATTCCTTCACTTGGCGCCAGAGATGAAGGGATTTCAAATTGCCATGAATAGGAGTTTTTATGCAAAGACTCAAAATGCTGCACTGATTTCTAGTAGAAGTTATCTCTAAGCAGCTCCCCTCCTCTCTGCTAAATTATGTAGGAATTGTACTTTTTCCTCACTGCAATGTGGGATATGTTTCCATGTTTCAGGATTATCTTGGTGCCTTTAAGTGTACTTCTATTTACTGAATGTGCTTTCTGACAGCATAAGAACAGCCTAGTTCTGACTAATTCACAGCTTTTTGTACAGTATTGTTTGAGGATTAAGGAGAAACTTATGGTGACTTTGGTTCTTCTACTGTTCTACTTCACGTTTGTGAGCATTTCTTATCTGCTTTTGGGAGCAGGTCTTCACATGGGGTTGAAACGGGTTATTTCAGAATAAAGATACAGGAATGCTGTGAGTACTTGTTAATTATAAAAGGTAATGACTGCATACCTGAGGTGAATCTATTCTGGCAACACACTTCTCTGTTTACTGTCTACAAGAAATCTGTGTAATACCAACTGTAGAAAATTCTTTCTTTAAGCAGGCTTACCTACGGAGTTGTTTCATATATTGATATATTTTTCTTTTTCAATTGTTTCTGCAGGTCGTGTTGGATTAATGCTGTGGATCGGTCAACCCAGAACCCGTAGTTGCCCATCAATCGCTCAGTAGTCAGTGTAGATTCTGTCTTTACAATCAGCAGCTACATCTGGCTACTGGGTCTCTGATGACATCTCATATCTTCTATCTAGACTTTTTGTTGGATTTTTATCTTCTCTCTTGGGTGCAGAGCAAGTTCACAGTGCTAACAAGTTAACGTCTGAGGTGTGGCCCCAAATAAAGGATTGTTGGATCTACTTCACAGTGCGAATCAGATTGAATACATGGATGTTGTGTATTAGAAAGCAACAGTCTTTTCTGTAGCCTAGTTTTGAGGCTTTTAGTACTCCAAACTGCTGAGAATATTTGCAAATTTGAGGTAAGAAGATAGTTGGACTTCACTCTTTTCAGTGAAGAATCTTAACCTCTCCTGCAAAGGACAGATATTGAAACAGGCACCTTGGCTGATCACATGATTACGGCGTATTAGGAGGGGACACATACCGTGAACTGTTATGTGCACACAGCTGTTTTTTATCGGTTGTATGGGAAGACTGTCCAGGTTTGGGGCACGAACCTGGCATACAATGTAGATTTCTGTGTTTGTTAAGCAACAGCTACATTGTCTGCTGGGTTTCCAGCTGCCTGGAAATACAAAGTGGAGGGTTATCTACACTTCTTACACTTCTTTTTTTGTTTGGTTGGTTTTTTGGTTGCTTTTTTTTTTGTCAAGTTACCTTTTCTACATCTCTTGGGGAAGACAATGCAATTGATGTCCAATTGCTCCCTCCCCCTCTGTTCTCACACAGGGGATCCAGCTGGTGTCAGCTAGAGCTTGGAGCCAGCATAGACCTGAAACTAGTTAAGGAAAAAAGAAGTTCAAGAGATTGAGAAGAGCAGTGGGGAACTATGTCTGACTTTTTTTTAAATGTGTGCTGCACATAGCATGGCTTATACACAGTAAGTGCCTAGAAATAATTGGGGAGGAATAAGATAATGTCTTGAGTGCTGATAACAGCTAGATTTCTGGTCTCTTGAGTGGCACCAAAACTAGCGTGCTTCATTTGTGTTACTGTATCCAGCCCTGCAGGGACTAAACAAGCGGTTTCAATTTGAGAAGATTAGGCCTGGAATAGCAGGGGACTGTTGTCCTTTCAGGCCTGGAGTACAGTCACAACAGTAAATGGGGAAGCTTGTACAGAGTATGTCTACTGTTAACCCTTCATGGGCAAGCTCTGTGCCATTTGCACTTCGACCATGGAAATTGGAACGGTTGTGATAACCACTCAGAGTGAAGGAAGATACGACTTGGCTAAACTTGTCTGCCTGTTGGACTTTACATGGGTGGTTTTAGATCAGCAGACATCCAGAACCCTTCCTTTTGAAAGGCAATACTTAGGAAGCAGAAGGGTTCCTAAGTGAGTGCTGCTTTTAAAACTGCTTTTGTTAAAACAAATAAAACTTCTTGTGCAAAGAACTGTGTGTCTTTTCCTGTTTATGGTAACAAACTAGGTTTGCACCACATCTTCTAGGACATAGGCAATATAAAGCTGTTCATTACAGTATCTAGCATAGACAGCTCCTCAATACTTGCATCAGCCTGACTGTGATCAAGAAATATGTATTCACTTACACATTTCTACATTAAGTAAAACATTAAGTAAAAAAAAAAAAAAAATTGCCTGCAGCAAATAGTTGGCGCAAATAATTGCTTTCCATTGAAATAACTGGATTGTCTATATAGCTTTGAAAGCCGCTTGTTAAGGTTGAACAAGTGTTTTGTCCTTTGCTTTATATGTTGTTTTCCTCAATGACAGTCTGTTGGCATCTAGGTCTCTGACTTTGCAAAACTGGTAAAGACTTTAGATCCAGCTGAGTCCTTTTCTTAAATTAACTGGAACTTTCTCAATGCTATTTCTGATGTTTCATTCCATATAGCCTCCCAGGTTTTGGACAGCATATGCACAATAGTTGTAAAAATGGCAATATATTATTGCAATGTTTCTGTGGCTCATTTAGCTTCAACAGTATTAAGATATCACCGTTTTTATAGCATTGCTTTGTTCCTTTGTTCCTGTGTTTATAGTTGCTCAGCTCAGCTTTTGAGGATTCATGTCAGAGTAAGGTACCTCTACCCCAACTGTTTATACAGCAAGAACCATAAAGCAATTCAAAAGCAGATCAACCTAATGTTTAGCATCAAGCCCCTCTCCTATTCAGTTTCACTTCCCCCTGTGTTTCAGTTAAACTTATGATGTTGAAATCCCCTTTGTGGGCAGGTACTTCTGGTTCCTCTTATTTTTCTGTTATGCTACTTGCTTTTGTATACAGGCACTTTTTTTAAAAAAAAAAAAAGCACACACCCGCCTCTATTACCTTATTCTGAGGTTCTTGCTTTATTTTTCAGTGTCTAGTGTAGCTAATAGAATCATGTGAAAGTGGCTACTCCTCCTATTGAGGAGTGACAACTACTTTTTTTTGTTGTTGTTCTTTGTTCCTTCTCATCTACATGGATTTCAGTGAAACTGGCATAAATAAATGCCTATCCCTTCCTCTTCTCTCCTGGAGGGTACCATTACTACTTCTGATCACACTGCTGTTAACAGCAGCCTGGAGTCCTCCTTCAGCTTCAGTGGAAGAAATGGGATCCTCTGGTGTAGTTATTCCATGTGTTCAACCTTAGTGGGATTTTCTCATTGTTTCCATTTTCTTTGAGCTTTCACTCCCAACAGTAACCTTGGCATTATTTTTATGATGCTTCTACTCCATGATGCTCACACATGCAAGGACTCAGTGGGGTGCGCACTGTTTCTCAGAAGGGAAAGTGAGACCAAGGCCATTGCCTGGCCAGAGCTACCCCTGTTATCACAGCAGCTCTGAAGCCAGGTCAAGGCAGTAAAATGGTGAGAAGAAAACTGCTAAATTATTCAGCTATATGCCTTCTCCAAAAGGCAGAGCTTGGAGTTTGGCATTCAGACTTGAATTTTTTTTTTTTTTCTTTCCTGCACAGTTCACTAAGTAAATAATGAGAACTGAGATGATGGTGGCAGTGGATCTGTTTGGACTAGCAGATGGGAGATCACAGCACTTTCATAATTTTGTATATTGTATTGTCTCAGTTTATGCAATACCTTCCCACAGTGATATTTCTTTCAGTTCTCTGATTCTTTTAGAATTCACTTGAATATCTATTTAAGTCTTAATACCAGGAAGAACAATATTTTTACTTTCTTGTTCCACATAACTACTAGGAAAGCCTCACTGCCTACTGTTTCTCTATTCTGTGATGAATGTCTGAACTCTGAGACACTTTTGTTTTGGCTATGTTTATTCTTTCTATGCAAATTAAGATTCAAAGACCTGAAAGGATGCACCTAGTTTGACCTTGATGCGCTTACAGCATGTGCTGCCATATCAGTACCTGGCAGTGACAAATACGTTCTGTATGTTTCTTCAAAACCCTGGAGTCCAAAGATTCTAAAATGGCAGTACAAACCTGAGGTGGTGAGGAGGGGGCGACCCAAAGCCCCAAACCATGCTTTAAATAGAGCAGAATAATGAATGAGTTGCTTTAATTGCTAAACAGTATGAACAGCCATTCCTAATGGGAAAGCTCTATCCATTGGGCAGATGGCTTGTCATTCAACTGCGGAAACTAATGTGGACCTCTATTCCTGTCCTGAATAACCGAGCAGGTCCTGTGTCTTGTGCACAAGTGCTTTCTGGGGCTGTTTGGTCGATGGGGGTTGACTGGGCTGGTGGCTGTCTTCCTAGCTCTGCTCAGCACAAAGGAATTCCCTGAGGAGCTATCTATGGAAGGTCAGGGCAGAAGGCAGGTGTTGAGAATTTTGCAGCAGTCTTTTGGAAACCTTCCAGCAGGCACTTTTCTTTCCCTCAGCGCAAGCAAGCAGTTTTCCCAAGGCACAAACACCTGGGACTCCTCACCAGAAGTACCCTCCTTAATAAAGTACTTTGGTGTTTGACTTGAATGATGTTGGTGTGCTTGTGCATTTTTACTCTGTAAATACCCGTCTGAGTTAACAGTGAAAACTGGTCATCTCAAGGGGTGTTTCAGGCAAGATGGACAGCCCTGGGACGTACGTGTTGTATCCGTCTAGGCCTTTCATGTACGGTCATAAGTCCTGTAGCATAGAAGTGCTTATATGCAGTGCTACAGCATTCATAGAGCATGTCTGTCCTTGGGGTTGCTTGTACTGTGATGTGTGAGTTGTTACAATAAACTGGAAAACTAGACCTTGGTTGTGGGTGTATGCAAATCCAGGCTTTGCAGGTGTGCTTAAGTGGTCCTTGGCATTGGAGAGCCCTGCAGCTTCTGATTCTATCTGGTCTGTGGCTAGCTGGCTAGTCATAAAAGCACTTAGAATTGTAAAAGGCCTTGAGATCCAGTTAATACTGACATTTTTCTCTTGCTGCATGGCTTACAGATTCTAGTGGTAGCTCGAAGATGCTGAATTGTTTTAGGAGGCAGGAGGACACACCATTGCTTGGCTACTATAGTGGCTGTCTATGTACACAGCAGTGAGTTAGTTTGAAGGCTTTGAAGAACAGTTGCTGCTTCTACACTTTAACAAACCTCATCCTTTTAAGTTGATATTTTTTCTAGCTATTCCTAAAGTTTTGTTCTGTAGGTTGCTAAGTAACACCCGCACATACTTGATTTTCCATGTGCTCTGAATGCCAGTCTTCCATGCAAAACACCTTTCCAAAATTAGTGTCTGTCAAGCTCCTTGAAAGGTAGTGGTGCCGTGATTCAAGTCAATCATGTTGCCTGCTGTAGGTGTTAATTCTCCCATCTAAAGACACTTACAGAATCACTAATATAGTGAATCTTCCAGTTCTTTTTAGCTACAAGAAAATGGTGTCTTCTGACACACTTGCACACTAATTCCAGAAAGAGAAGTAAATTGCAGGGGGCACACTTACAGTATCAATTTGTTCATTATGGTGACAATATATCTCTTTAAAGCTTACTTTTATTTAAAGTGCAGCGTTCTGAAGGGACCTGGACTGAATCATTAGGTAGGTAGTTTTCCTGTGCCCTAAGGCTGGCCAACCAATACCTGAATGGGTAGGTGCTGAGGATTTTAGGGAGGCATTGTAAAGATGTGAGGGGAAGGGTTGATGAAAAGTATAGGAAACTCCCTTTCTTTAATCTGTTTTATCTTGTAGGAGGAAGGCTCTATACCTTCCCTTCCCCCATCTCTAGAAATTCAGTGTACTATTCCACTAGACATGTGCTATATCAGACACTTCGGGTATTTTTATTCCCTTGTTTCTCTGTGCTTGTTCCCTGGTTGGTTTTATAGTCTAGGCAGGTGAGCTGTGCCTGTTCTGAGTATTGGTCGCTGAACAGGATGTCACATATGCTGAGATCAGGAGCTGCCATGAGTTTCCTTGAGTGTACCTTCTCTGTTTCATGAAGTTCACTTGGGCAATACACATCTATCTTGTAGACTTACACAGAGCACTGAGACAAGTCTGGATAATTGCAGTTTTTGCAAAACATCCACATAAGTACATTAAAATCACTGCACTACAGCCAAGGATACCTCAACTTTGTAGCTGCAACCTTTTCAATAAGCAAAAAATGAATGAATGTAGAAGTAAACCTGCCACTGCCTTTTGGCTACTTCTGTAAGCCTAGGCAACCGCTGCAAAGCATGGTGGTGGTGTTTGTCATGGTTACTACAGAACTGCCTCATGAGCTGTAGGATTGGAAATTGTGACAGCTCTTCCTCACATCTCCCTGTATTTACTTATAGACGGATAAAGATGTGAAAGTAAGTTGTAGCTGTTGTTGAATAGCCTATCTGTGTGTTTTACAGAAGGTTCTTGATCCTTTCTGCTATGTAGCCAGTCCTGGGAGGTGTGACTTTGCTGCTGATAGATGTTTAGCTGCCCTCAGCTATCGTTACAGCTTATGCCTGTGTGCTGTGTCACACGTTTTGGTTACTGTTTTGTGCAGAGTTTGCTCACTTGCTAAATGGAGCTATCAGCTTTTAGGCTAAAGCATGTTACGTTGTTAAACTAAACTAGCATAGGCACTTAATCACATTTGGTTAACAGCCTATGGCTTACCTGACACAATGAAAGAGATACAACTGAAGCCCTAGGAGGGTTGCTGTATGTGACACCAACATGGAAGTCACTGGAGCTTCCCAAGCAATAAAGGATGCTAATCATGCAGTGTATATCCCATTCATCTTGTTATCAGTCCCTTGAAACTTTTATGCCGTCGTCAAAGGCTAGTGGTACCCCATTTTTTTTTTTCACCTATGGTGGATAATGATGACAAAAGGATTTGAGGTGCTGGTTAGAGGGTATTTCAGAAGCCAAATTTTCATAGAGGATTTTCACCTCAAATGAACTTTCTGGTAATTTAGAAAGATGTGGATTTACATGGTGAAATAGGCTGCCAAGCTTCTGGGTTTCTTTGTGTTTGTGTCATGAAAAACAAAACCTTTCCAGTGGCCAAATTCCCTTCAGTTCTCCCCTAACAACAAGGACAGTGTGATTTAATGTGCTCTCTTGAATCCAAACTTCTGCAGTGTTGAGGGACCACAGAAGAAAGTTGCTGTCCAGAATACATGTTCAAAGTGGGGGGGATCTTCATCTGCTCTGTAACGTCCCTGCTTCGCTGATATGGTGTTGAGGCATAGTGAACTTAAGGGCCAGCCTTTTTCCTGTCCCCCTCCCAAGTGAAAATCAGATTTGAGTGAAAGTCTCTGAAATGCTCCATCTCTTATGTGGCTTTCTAGCCTTCAGGGAAGGAAGGCACTTCTACAAAACCTACAGAGAATTAAAAGTGAGGTTTTTGTCTCTAAGAGAAGTTGGAAGGCAAATGAGAAGAGTTTTGAAAGGATATGTATGCTGATCAGAAGACAGAGTTCTTGCCTTTGCTGCCACAGCCTATATAAATTAGAATATAACCCAAGGAAGTGGGAGACCCAAGTTTATTACCTCTAGATTGCTCTGACCCCTAAGTTTTAGACTGCTTGGCAGCAGAGGGATGCATTTCTTTAATAAAGCAACCTTGTTTTGCTGCAAAGAAATGGAACTTCATACACCCAAAGAGCAGAAACACAGCTGTGATTTGATAGTCAAAGCATGCATGACTGAAATAGAGGGTGGCTTGAGGCAGAAAACCTGCTCCCCAAGACTGCTAGCCATGTTGCATTGAAAAGCTATTGTATACAGCAGCCCTAGCAGCAGGATTGCTAGAATGGTGTTTTCCTCCTGAAGGCCCTCCTCCTGACAGTATATTTTGTTTTCATCTCTGTTGAAGGATGCAGTGAGGTTGGTACCAGTGTTTGTAATGAGAAAGTGCACAGGACTGGAATGGTTTTTTGCTTCCTCATGGTCCTCTGAACTTTAACTGCTCCACGCCCCAGAACACGCGAAGTGCGAGTATGACACACCTCCCTCTCCAAAAAACTGGGAGGTACAAGAGATTGAACCTGAACCTTCATCATCAGCTTTTTAGTCAGGTAAAAAAAAAAAATATTCACAGGATTGTTTTGGTTGGAAGAGACCTTTTAAGATCATCAAGTCCGACTGTTAACCCCACACTGCCAGGTCACCACTAAACTGTGTCCCTAATTTTGACAATTTCTTAAGCCTAATTTTGACAGTTTCTTAAGCCTAATTTTGACGGTTTCTTAAGCAACATGGAGTTTTGAGAAAATGTAATATAAAGTTTTGAACTCAGCAGATAATGCTGCAAGATGTTCTCAGACACAGCTGATACTTTGGCTACAGTAACTGGGACTGCAGGAGCTCTAGTTGGAGTTTAATAGGGTCTGTGGTACAAAGGCAAGCACCTCTACAGGTATTCATGATGTGTAATACTACCAGAACAAGAATATAAACTCCCTCAGCAATGGATTTAACCACAGATAGAGACTTCCTTGAATGCTATGTTGACATTCATTGTTTATCTACTCAGACTAGTCATATTTGGAAACACTGTTCTATTCAGACATATGACTTTTCCCAGGAGCAGCAAGGCTCACAATGAGGATTTCACAATAAAGAAAATTCTGTGCCTCTTTGTGGTAATGTTATAGTAAAGCCATGACAACTCATTTGGCACAAGATTGTTTTGTTTTCAGCAAGGTTCCCCCCCCGCCATCCTTACATGTTTTTGATGTGTTTCCATGTTTTGGGGCTTTGTTTTGGTTGGGGTGTTTTATTTGTTTGCTTGTTTGTTTGTTTTTCTCTCAGGAGTGTGGGAGTGGATCATTTTACATTTAGCCTTCCAGTCATCTGCTTAGAAAACATGCAGTAGGTATGAAGAACCCAAGTTCAGGCTTGTGTGTTTCGGTGTCACCACCAGCAGTTCCAGTTTCTCCTAATTTATGACCATGTGAACAAGTTCAGCATCTGCCCCTTAGGGCCTGCTCAGCTGGTACTCCGCTGAAGTAACACCTCTCACTCCAGGCAAAGGGGGGGGGTCACAATGTGAAATATTGATGGTGATACAAACATATAGGTAATAGTTTAAATACAAGGTAGCAATTCCAAACCTGCGTGACTGCAAAGGTCGACATCTGCCATCATTAGTGAGGCTGGTAAGGATCAGGCACCAGCATCATTGCCTGGCTCAGTGCTGATGGCATGTTAGTGTAGGGTATATCTGGAAATCAGTGAGACTTCTGGAGGCTGCAGTTCATATGTCTAATCGTTTTGAACTTTTTCTTAACTGCAGTGCATGCTTTGGAAGTAGAAATTATTTTTACCCTATTACACCAAATCTTTTCCCAAAGTACCAAGCTAATTAATCAGATTACAGCAAGTTACACTAGGGATGGCAGCCTAACAGCTGACAAGTCATTGGGCTTTTTTGCAACCTTCCCTAGAGTTAAAGTAGATATTTTGGGAAGAATAACACATACAGTGAGATCTGCTCTTCACTGTAGATCTTGGAAATTCATTCCATGATCATAGTTTGCATGCACCTGAAATTCCTAAGTTTATAAAGAGAGTGGCATTTTCCTGCTTCAGTGTTTCCAGCCTCATCCAAATACTCTCATGATGCATTTTGGAGCTGGAAGAAGCACAGGGTTTTTACTTTAAAGGAGAAAGGAGGTTTTCAAAGACGTGACTTTGTGAGGATAGCAAATAAAACCATGGTGGTATCGCCAATACTTCCGAAGCATTTCTGAAAAAGCTGGTAGGCCAGCCGTAGTCTGAATGTGTTTGCTGCATGTTGCTGAAACTATAGTTGAGGTTATGTTGCTGTTACTATTATAAACCCTAGGAAGTGGGTGTTTATAAGTGCAGTCAACATTCCCTCTGAGCAAAAAAATGGCCTTAAAAGGGAGTTGTCCCAACAGCAAGAAGGATTATTTAAAGAAAAAGAAAATGCAAAAATTTTGCTGTTCAGAGGAAAAAGAAATGCTAAGCAGCAAAACCAGGGATGGAATATTAAAGTGCTGCCCACGCACAAACTTTTTTTTCTTTTCTTTTGCGGCTTTTATCCAAAAGATACTCAATAGAGCCAGTGATCAGTTGTGATGGAAAATGAGTGAATTGGCTTTTCTGCATATTTAATTAACTAGCTTTGTTCTTTTTGGAAAATGTACAGTAGCACATCAGCAGAAATGCATTGTCACCAATAGCATTGTAGTAGTCTACTGCTCACAGTCACTAAAGTCAGGGACTGGTTCTTAACATTTCATTTGTACTTCTGTTTTGTCCAGTAGCTCACTAGCATTGTGCTTCTGGACCAGAGACATAGTAAGGGATATGCTCAGGGAATACCTACCCAACCTGCCACTCTGGGAGACAAGGATCCTGATTTGTTGCTGGAGTGGAAGGCAAGAAGGAGGTGGGCATGGACAGTCTGAGAAATGTAGGAGCCCACCAAGACAGCTGCCTCCAAAAATAGGTAACCACCAAGCAAGGTTTAGTAAGTCACTGTTTTGCCATTGGCATAGACCACAGCACAATCCATAACATGAGAGGGACTTGTAGTCCATCTACAAGTCCATAGATGTCTATTTCTCTGCTTTCAGGTCTGACACTTTTTGCCCCTTCTAATCTTTCTCTTGTGCCTTCCCTGAACAGGGATACTCTTAAGGCACTTACTTATTGTCATCAGACAGAAAACGAAGCTGCTGCTGGGATGTCTCATTCATGACTGGAATTTGTTTTTCCCTCCCCGGCTGCTGTTTATAGCAAGATGCTGGCACTTTCTGTCTGCTTCTCCTGGGTTCCCTGACAAATCGGGTGCTTTCAGAAAAGTCAAGTGCAATGCTCCAGTTGTGTGGGTGTGCACATATTTATCCATCCAGCTATCCCTAATGCGCATGTACTGTGTGACAGGATAAACCTGAGGAACATCTGCCCAGAATACGTAGCACTCAAATCCCGTAGAGTATGTGCCTTAAAATCTCAGCACCTCTAGTCTTCTTAATAGAAGATCTTCTCTCAAGTGAAACTTTGAAAGAAAAACATGCTTTGAGCCCTTGAGATTGTAAAGCACGAACAAGCCTTTTTTTTCTGAGACATGAAACAAAAAAACACCCTTCAAACTATGACAACTTATTTTAAAATGTATTGAGAAGCGTGGGGAGGCAAAGAAATGAGGCAAGATTTTTGCAAAGATCACTGCAGTGTTGAAGGGCTGCTGTCAGACCATTTGTACTGCACAGTATGAAATGCATACAGGGCTCCTTGTGGCTGTGGTTGCAAATCGGTCCCTCATATCCTACCTCCTGCCGTTTCAAATTGTGTTTTCATTCAAACTGCTTAGGTTGTGTTTACCAGCAAAACCTTTTTCCCCCAAAAAAGAAGAAAGCAATGGTAATCTGTACTCATCAAGGAGGGTAGAGCATTCTGCAGGGCCAGCTCTAGCACCGTACCAAAGCTATGGCAGGGTCTCATATTTCAGCTTTATTGTGCTCTTGTTGTGCTGTGGCTTCAGTTCACCGTGCAGGATGGTTCTAGGAGACAGGAAAAAACCAAGGTGGAATGCACTCAGGGATACATAGCTGATCTAGGTAAACAGCTGCAGTTAAAGCTAATTTCGTGGTGCTACCTGGCTACAGATGGATGCTATAGCTGGAGCTTTTGGGTCAGCCTGAAAGTGCAAGAAACAGCCTTCATGCCTGGGCATTGAGGTTTCTGTCGAGGATATTTTAATTATAAACTCTTTTTTTTGTTTGTTTGTGCTAGTCTGCCCATCACAACAGATCATCATGTTTGTTGTTCCCTCAAAACTGTGACAGTAAGCACTGGGAAGCCAAAGGATATCACTGAACGGAGAAAATCTCACAGGCAAGAAATCGAGAGCTCTGATAATATTTTCTCCATTGAATATTTAAAGTGGGGACTATAAGATGGAGAGTTTGGGGGAGGGCTGCAAATTTCCTGTAGTAGCTCACTGTAGTAACTCAACTGCTACATCATTTTTGCTCTTTTATGATCAGTTGTGATGTAAATGCTGATGGCTGCTTAACAGGCAAAACAAAGTAGGGAAATGTTGAGTCATATGTACTCATAGCTTGTCTGAACAAGTGATGTGCAAGTCAAGTTTCATTTAAGTGTGGCAGAACTTTTCTCCAAGGACTGTGTTCACAAGGCAGAGAAGGAGGAGGCTGACAAGGGCTTCGACTCAGCATCTGTGGATTCCTCAAGCAATTTTCATGATACTGAGGCTGTCCAGGTTCAGCACTGATTGTGCTAGAGATACTGAAATTCACATGACAGTAGCCTTCACTGGAGTATGTTGTGAAACATGGGTGGAATTTTTTCTATTGCCCTTCAAGGGCATGATCGTATTTCTCCTGATGTGGAAGAATATAACCTCCCTATGGAGGGAAAGCACTTACAGCTCTCCGACAGTTGGGAAGAACTGACTGGCTGCCCTTTCCATGTGAGAGGTTTAAAGAAGACTCAGTCTCCATACCCTCACGCTGAGATACCTCAGGAGGCTTTCTGCTTCAGTGATTGCAGCTCAGATGGCAAAAACACTCTTAACCTTTACCTTTCAAATCATCATCTAAATTATTTCTGTCTTTATTATCTTATGTGCTATTGCAATATTTTTTTTCTTATTTGCTTTAGTAAAAGGATTTTCTTCAGCAGCAGAAGACTTTCATTCTCCACAAAAAGAAGGATATCTGTACCGGCAATTAAGGACACAGCATTCGTTAGGAAGATGGTGCACAACTTGCAGTTGTGCTTCAGCACACCCAAGAATGAAACCCAAAGGTCATGCAGAGCACTTACTTCAGGTATCTGTAGTGCAGTAGCATGGGCCTAAACTGTAACATCCATGGCGAGTGTACCCATCTGTAGCTTAGAAATACTGTCCTTTTCCCAGCAGTTGTTCTGAAATAGGTGTATGGGAAATAAATCGTACTTGCTCAAACCAGCCAGAAATTGAGGGAAACCAATTTCAGAAACCAAGGTGCTGTGTGTGTATATAAGCAAAGGCACAACGTGTTGAAACTGTGCAGCAAAAAGGACGCAGTTAGGAACATACTGCAAAGGGAACAAGAACATAGTTTTGCAGTTTTGAAAACTGCTCTTTGAATAAGTAATCCAGTTCCCAATTCAGAACTAAAATAGCCTTCCTGTTAGTGCAGTGCTGCAGTCTGTCACAGTTGGCAATGAGAATTTTCCCTTTCAGTTGACTCTAGGTTTAAGTAATAATAAGAATATGCCCGAAGTGCAGCTTCTCTTCACAAAAGGCCTTTTTACCACATAATTTATTAGAGGGCTGCCCCGTCATTTCAACATTGTACAGTTACATATTTTTGTAAATGCCATCTAATAGGAGGTGCAATTTGAAACAAGTGCATTTCCTACCTAAGTTTTGGTAAATGCATCTTGGGCATCTGCTCTTGCTCTCAGAAAGTCCTTTTTGGGCTATTAGCCAGTCACCTGGCTAATAAAGATAAGAGGTCTGATTCAGATCTTTCTTACAAGTAGTGACATAAATCAGTAGGAGCAGTACTGCTTCAGGCTTTTATTTACTTCTGATTATATTACTAATGAAAATGTTACTATTACTTAATGAAAGCATATGCCAGGTAAAGCAGTGGGAAATGTCCTATTACTCAGTTAACAGGGCTTCAGTGAGTCAGTTAAAAGCTGATACTTCTGGAACAATTTAGAAAAAGTTGATTGAGGAACCCTTGGAGGTTTGGATGGACGCAGTGGCGCTGAGCAAGCACATACAGTCAACCATCATCAGCCAGCAAAACGCTGGGGCACATGAGTGACAGGGAGGAGCTCTAAACCACATCTGGAGATTTCTGTGAGCAGACATTTTGTGAGACAGAACTGCAGTGTCGACTGTGGTACAAGAGACAGGTTTTGAAAGGAGCAGAAATAATCAAAAGTGCAGCTGGTCCCAAGGTGAACCAGGAGCAGTGCTGCAAGGAGTCTCAGCTGTCAACGTTCACATGTCTGCAACAGAAAAGGTCTCAGGAAAAATTGCAGAGAGCAATGTCCAAGCAAGCCTGTGCGTGGTATATGAGTTGCTTATGAAGGAAGCCAGTTCTTTTGCTGAATTCAGCCAGATGTGCAAAACAATATATAAGATTTGGAATGAGCTGTTGGATTGATTAAACACAAATGTAATTAGCTCTTTCTCTTTTGCTTGACGCTTATCATTTAAAATGATGATGAAGGAGAGAGCTCTGCTGAAAAACTACTGTATTACCCTTGTGAAAAATGCATGGTTGTTCTGTTTATAGACTTCTCTGTAGCTGTGATCTTAAGCAACCAATAAGGAACTTTACCATCAGCAAAGCTAAATAAGAACAACTTAATCATTGTTTCTTACCAGTTTGCTTATTGCTGTAAAAGCACAAAGCACTCGTATTTATTTATGAAGGGTCTAGAGTGCACTACAGGCTCCTGTGACTAAAGGAGCTGTCCTCCAGTGTAATTTAAACTTCCTTGCTCATCCGTAACCACAACCACAAGGTTAAAATGACCTTCTCTGTTCTTCTGAGTTTCATCCCTGAAAAATGCACTGAATTCCCACCCCTGGCAAAACTAAGGATGTTCCCTTCACATCAATTTTTAGGCCAATACAGAACCCTATCCCAGGTATGTGACTAAGTGTTAGTCATATACACAGAAGTTTTTCATGTTGAATAAGCCAGTATGTGTCCTTCCTCCTCTCACCATGTGACAGATTTCTCTCTTGAAAACTATATCCTAGTGGTATGATAATTAACATATCAGGCTCAATCCTTCTCAGTGACACTGCAAACACCCAAACCAAAAGAATGAAAAGCTCGAAGGAGATACATTGTTCTCAGACCACTACAACAGAGAAGCAAAACATTGCATGCAATGTCAGAGCAGGCCTCATGAAGGGAGCCAACGACTCTGAAGAGAAGGCTCTGTCCTCTCTGCTCTTTGAGTATTCAGGATCTTTCCAGCATGGAAATACCAATTCAGGAGCATCTGACCCAGTGCAGGATTTTTGACTCTTGCAAACAGTAAAGAAAGGTGTTTAGAGAAGGTCAGAACATTTTCTGAGTTAAAATTTGTTTTAATTTAGTTTATATTTGGGATATGGCAAACACTGCTGTGATTTCTTGCTCTTGAAACACTGTGCTGTGGGACTAGCATCAGAGGTTCACTAATAAATCAGTCTGGTAGCATCCAATTCCCAAATAACAGGATTGAGTTGTAACTGGAAGGTAGGTGCTGATGAAGACTAAGCCCTGAACAGAAGTTGAATATATGCACATGCATATATATCCTTAGAGAAGAAGCGACTGTACTGGCAGCAATGACACTTCTCGTCTAATGACTGTCATACAGAAAGGGGAAACATACCCTTAGCAAACAGGCGCATATTAGTTATTTTCAGGCCCCATGATGTAATAACTTTTTTTCAGGCACTATCACACTAAGTTTCTCTTTCTTGAGTTTCTTTTTTCCTCTAGAAGAAAAAGAAACTAAGTGCTGCAAAGCACAGTCAATCAATGCCTGGATCGTGTCCAACTTAAGTACATGAGAATGCAGGAGAGAAATGGGTTGATTATTAAAAAGTCAAACCTTATAGAAAGTAAAGAAAAAATATCAGCAGCTATTTTAGATGTTCTTCTTACTCTCAGTCCTTTAACCTGATTGTTTAAAGGCATGTTAAACAAAGTGTGAAATGTATTTATCAGTTCCTTTACACTGCCAAGTTAGTGTCAATAGGAAATTCATTGTATCAGAGACAAGATCTTCATGCATTTTTTAAAATAATCTCCAGCAAAAGCATAATCCATCACCATTCAGAGTAGTGAAGAATTTTTTTTTTTTTAAATGAGAAGGAAACTTGAAATGTCAAATACATATGTTAATGAGCTCTGGTCTATAACTTAGAATTAAAACATATGAATGAAAGCAGTAAGAAAATAATTTTGAAGGATCTCCAAGCACCTCTGTATGCTTAGAAGATACTGCACAAATGTCACTCAGTGTAGGTGAACACAGGTGTTCACAGCACCAGCTTTACTCCGTTCTGCTAGACTCGCTCTCTTAACATGAGCAATGCGATTGTTTTTCATTCCTCATTGTTCTGGTGCCTATTTCATAGTTAAAGCAATTAAGGCTACACCAGGTGGGACAGCAGGGATCATTTGAAAAACACAGTCTAGCTATGGGAGATGCAATAGGTCCATTTATCAGCATCAGTCTCCATAGGTCCATAGGTCCATTTATCCAGTATCAAAAGGGGCAGATAAAGCAGAAGACAATTCATGGTCCTGCATCTTCACAGTTGTGAGCTCACAGATGAATTTTTGTCTACATCTAGAGAACCCAGCTCCTCTTGGCAATTTCTCATTCTTGCTCCATCCAACACCTTGCTTGCTAAGATGTTACTGCAGTGTGCACTAGCATGGATGTCTTAGGTTTGAGTTGCAAAAGCATCAAGATGAGGCCATGCAAGCTTTAGCACAGGCAGCCACCAGAGCATAACGATAAAAACTTATATTTTTTTGTGAACAGTGTATTAAAAGCCTATGCAAGTACATCTTCACTGCTGCTATTACCAGTGCTAGCTAGCATAGAGGTGCTATCCCTTCATTTTACTATGTAGATAGATTCTTTCCAGATCTCCCTTCCTCCCACTGGTCCTTCCATAATACAGTAAGATTTTGTCACACTCTAACATATTTTTCTCCCCATCCTCACGTTTTTCTTTGAAAACGCTTATTGCAGGGAGTGGTGGTGCTGAAGCTTAGTGTGACACCATCTGTTTAGCAATCCCAGCCTGGCTTCCAATGGCCCACCTGAAATGCATGGTTACTCCCAGCCTTTCCTTCTGCTGGAGTGCTGGCTGAGCAAGCCACCTTGCTTCTTGCTGATGTCAATGACCACAGCCTCCGTGAGCACATCAGCAGGGAGAAAGTCTTGTTTCACAGCCAACACTTGCAGTTTCTGTTAACTTCTACAGAGTGACAGTTTCACCCAGGATATCCCTGCTTCCACCACAGAGTTTTACATAAGCACACATGTAATTCCAAGGTAGGTGATAGGACTGGTTAGTGCAGGACCCCTCTATGGCCACACCAGCTTTCTCAAGGCCCAAGCTAGACAGCATGCACTGCTGTAATGTAGCCAAGTCTTGCGTAGCATGTTCTAGGGCAGCAACAGCAGAGCAGAGCACAGCAGAGCAAATTTTGCAGATCAGCAGCTGGATGTAGTCCTCCTGTTAATGGGATAGGGGGATGGAAGACGAAGGCTATGGAGCTGCTAACAACAAGCGTGCAATGCATAGAGGAGTGCTAAGTGAGAGCTAGAGCTCCTTAGTTATTCAGCCCATACAGCATAAAATATACCCCAGGGTTATATAATACGGCAAAGGGAAGGGAAGGGAAAGGGTCAAGAGCAACAAAATCCCAAATACTTAATATCTTCTACAGATTCCCCCAGAGCCCAGCAAAGTGCAGTGCCAAACTGACCCACTAAACCATAGCCAAATAAATCTCCAAGTGCTGGGACCAATTCATTCTGAAAAGTGACTGCTCCTGGTTTAGGATCAAATATCTTTCTTTCCCATTAATACTGTGTTGTTGGCTCCATCTTTTGCCATCATACACCATGAAAAGCAAGCAGGAAAAAATAAATCTCAAGAAAAAGTTAATAGCATTATATGCTAATTAGCAATTGTTCCTCAGAGTGTTAGCCCCCACATAACTACTGACCCGTTTGGGTATATTTTCAAATTCTCTTTCCTTTTTGGTGTTGGCTTGTTCTGCAGCTCCAGATTAAGCCGTCGCCTTAAAGCCTTCATTTTAAAGCATGTGCTACACTCACCCATCTGGCAACTTTACGTTGCATAATACAAGGGAGCACACAGTAAGTGGCATAAATTACAGACAAGAAGAATGCAACAGTGCAGCATGTAGGGTAAATTAAAGCAAGCATTCTTCATGACCCATAGCAGAGAAGGACAGAACAATTTTGCATCATAAATGCAGGAAAAACATGTGTTTTAAAATGACAATTAAAAAAAAAACCAAACAGATATATCCTTGGAGGCAGGCAGCTTGTTCTTAGTGGCAGCAGCAATGATGCAAGACCACATAAAGGAATAAAGGAAGGGATAATGCTAGATAACAAGAGGTAACAGATTGCAGTAGGAGGACAAAGAAAGAAACCAAATGTTGAGATGAAGCATGCCCCAGTGGACTTTTAAAAACAAGAGCGCAAATTAAAAATGAAAGCAGAATGCACATACAGATCTGAAGATGGAAACCATTCTTGTTGCTTTTTGTGGTATGCACAGCATTTGTTCGTAACACAGCACTTAACACCAAAGGGTTCATAAATGGTATCAACTGACCATGTCCTGGTAAACTCAGCATAGCCCCAGGAGTCTTGAGTTTCTGCTCTGAAGATCCAGAAATACTGACCATCCTATGCCACTCTCCAGCCTCTGTACCACCATGTGGGCACGTGTGTACGGGGTCAGGGGAGCATGCATACATAGGGGAGGAGTGGATGAAAATGGGTTTCTTAGCAAACTCTGCTTGCTAGCATGTGCCAGAGCATTTACTCTGTGCCTGACCTGTCCAGTCCTGGGTATCCTGCTTGGTCTTGTAGGCAAAGGCCTGATCCTGGCTGCAGGATACTTCCTGGAGTGCTTCGTTGTCACCAGGCGGTGAGGACAAGTGAGGTTTGTAGCACCTCAGAGCAAGGGACATGGTGCAGAGAGTGGTGTGGTGGCAGGGAGCTGTGACACTGCATACTGCTTTCTCCTCCTGAGCACTGAGCTTGTAGAGATGGGAGAAGTGCAGCCTCCCCACATGTGAGCTTCCACAGCAGCTTACACCAACTTGGGGCAGGGCTGTAGCTCTTCTGCCGTCCTGCCATGGCCTGTCATGCCAGCATAGGTGCTGGTATTGCTACACTGTGCATCACTTCAGGGAGCTAATTCTGCTAAACTAACCTTACCAAAAGTGGTGATTAATTTTAGATCAATCCTATTATTCTTCTTGCGGTTACTCAAGCCGTTAGTCAATCTAAGCCACCAAATAGGTAATCAGAGGTCTGGATTGGAGGTGTGGGACTGTTGCAACTTCAGTTTAGATGAGGTTAAGCTACCATGAACCGGTACACTAGCTCTGTTTTTCTTTCCCACCCTGAGTTGTTTTTGACAATTTAGACAAAAATCTCTCAAGGCAGAGAGTGTTTCCTATTATGTGTTTGTGGATTGCCTAGCAAGTTGGAACCCTGATCTGAGGTGGAAACTTGAGGCCCCACCATAGTACAAATAATAAATGTAACACAGTGAAGAACAGATGCGTTCACATATGGTGTATTATAATTCATACAAATAAAAATTCTTGTGTTGTATTTTAGAATCATTCTATATGTGCCACAATTAGCATAAAAACTGAAAACAAAAACAAAACCATGAAGAGTCAAGGCATGTAAGAGTACATACCCTACTTCTGCATCCACAAACAAACGCTTTTCTGTTCCCAGTCCTCATTGCCAAGGAAATCATCATGTCACAACGTCCTGTAACTTTAATGTTGCCCTGGTTGTGCTGTCACTTTTTTAACATTAATTTCAGTATTCCTTTCCAGCCTAAGCAGGCATCTTGTTAGCCAGCCAGCCCCTCGACTGCACATACACACATGGGGCTGTATATAAAATGTCTATAACTTTTTCTTTTCGCATAACTCCTGAAGAGCACAGCATTCTTGTCTTTTTGAAAATGTGGTCCCTAATGGCAGCATCATCCCAGGGCATTTTACGTTTCATTCCCACTGGACTGGGAGTAGTGATCGTTGTAACAGAGGGTATTTTTTCCTACATTGTGCTGGCATTGGTAATAATAGCAGCAACAGCTATTTGCAAAGAGGAAAGTTATTTGTGGCTATCTCTGGAATATAGTATTATTTAACTCTTTTGGAAGAGGACTCTTCAGATAAAAGAAAGAATAACTTTTTAGAGAGTTACAGTCACATGGTAATTCTAAGCTGAATTATGTAAAATAAGTCAGGATCTCATAGGCTGACGGAGGTGGAAAAAAATTCTTAAAGCATGTCTTTAATAATTTTTTAAAATCATACTAATTTGTACTTTGCTATCTCAATTTTCAGGAAATTCATTCTGTATATAACAAGTAAATGCTGTAAATTTTGGAGACTTGCTTTATATGCTTCAAAAATAATTAAATGGTTTAATTCCTGTTTTAACCACCAAATTTGCATCAGGCTATAAAGTCATGAGCTTTGCCTCGAAGATAATTAACATTCATAAATATATCGACTTAGCAAGGCTGCCTTTCAAAAGGATGATGCATTTCAGGAATACAAATTTACATGTGCAAATTGGATACACCAAATCCAGCTTTTCTGACTTTTTGATACTAAGGTTTACCAATTTGCATCCTTGCACTAATCAATGAAGCACTGAGAAGAAAAGGAGCTTGAACAATTGCCAAAAGTACATCACAAGGAACCATAAATCAAGGCACTAGTCTCTTATGCCAAGCATATTCTTTAGTAACTAACATTAATTTGAAGTGAACCTTTTTACAAGCAAGAAAAATAGGCAAACCTGGAAATTTTACTAGCAGCTCTTTATCCCACTTTTCCTTTCCTTGGCAACTAGAGGAAACACAGACTAAGCGACACATTTGGCACCAAAGATCTTCTATAGTTTCCACTTTATTAATGGATTTGAAAAACATGAAGAAAATAAAATACATAGATAAGATACATAGTGCCAAGCAAAAGTCATCACTCCCCACCAGCTGTTGCACAGAAGCAGTACATTTATCTAATGGGTATTTGTGATTGGCTTCTTCAGACACAAAAATTAGCATTTCTGCATCAGTCTCAGCTATCTGCTTGAGAAATCCGTGGTAGCACTTAGATGTCAAACTCTGATCGTACAGAGGATCACAAGTAGTGCTTGGACTTAATTGTTGGTGCTAGCAAATTGACAGTAAGATAGAGCTGAAAAGTGTCTGGTATTTCTTCATTCAAACCAAACTGGTTCTTGCCAATACAGTGAAATTCTGTGGGATTAAGTGGCTGAGGAATAGGGCCAGACTGTCTCTAGACAGTGTATGAAGTCAAAAGTTTATTTAGGTTGGTGGAGCAGTGCCAGTTTGCAACACATAAGGTAAGGATCTGATCCCCAAAATCTTTTTCTTTTTAAAACAGTCAGAATTAACCAAGATAAACTCTCCATTCCTAGGCTACTGATTGCCCAGGGAAATCTTTAGAAAGGATTCTTGCACATTGGTAATAATAGCAGCAACAGCTATTTGCAAAGAGGAAAGTTATTTGTGGCTATCTCTGGAATATAGTATTATTTAACTCTTTTGGAAGAGGACTCTTCAGATAAAAGAAAGAATAACTCTTGCACAAAATGTGAACATCTCAAAACAAACTTCTGGACACGTATTTGATGTATTATTAGAATTGCTGAACATTCTGTATAATATGAGTGTGTCCTGCATCCTATGTGAAAAACCATGTAGCCTGCAACTTTCTGGTACTTTTGCAACAACTACTTGCTTTTCCAGTAAAACAGTTAGCATGCACTATTGGAAGTGTTACCATGCTATGCTAGATTTATTTTTCCTGGATTCTAGCATGTGAAACCTGGCAACTTTACCTCGGCAAAGGACTGCAGGTTCACCAAAGCCTGCAGTCTGCCTGAGCCTTAGCTCTGCTTAATGTGGGGAGCAGCCTTGTCGGCACCTTGGGCCGCTGGGGTCTCCACCAGCACCATGTCAGTACAAATGACCCTGAACAGCTCACTGAAGGCCAGCAGAAATCAGCCTCCTGGCTTCAGAGGAATTCCTTTTGGAGACCAGACTTGACTTAGGCCTGCCCAACATTGCCTCCTCCCTCTGTCCCCCCACAGTAAATAGTGGATTAGCAAGAGGCCAGGGTAGAAAAAAGCAGATCATAGACTGCTCTGCAAATCACTAACGCAGCTACTCTTCATGTTATTGAACAGGGTAAGATAATTGTCATCTGGCCAAGGGGAACACCAAAACAGATGCACTTCTGAGACATGGCTCCTGACTTAAGTCCCTGCTTTCCTCTCCAGCAACACATACTTAATAGCGTGAGTTCCTTCAGAACCATACATCATCTCTTACTTACCTCTCTGTACAATTCCATTCTCTTTTCTTCATGTCTTTCTGCACTGCTGTTTGGACACCACCCACTTGTCATTCCCTTCTCTGATTTTCTCACAACTGTCTTTCTACAGTGAGAAGAACATGGTGTCTTGTGGGCTCTGGCTCCCATTCAGCTGGCTTTATCCTTTTTTAATTCTGTGTCTCTAATGATCTTAGCTTCCCCCCTCTAATCCTGGAGCTCTTTTTTTTTGGACTCAGCATTAATCACCACACAAAAAAGCAACAACAGACTTTCTCTGGCCCTTTTCTTCCTTTTGCACACGATCAGCAGAGTTGCTCAGTGCTTGGGATCTGGTTCATTTGGTGACCTCCTAGTGAGTCACCAGGAGTACATACCACAACCCTCTGAAGGCATCTTAGCCACGTGCTGACCTGCTCCAGCCCTGGGTAGCTGGTGGAGTGTCATGGGACTGCAGATGATGAGTCCGCAGTCAAGGAGTCAGCAGCATAGTGACAGCTAGGAGGAGCCGTGGTTTGGCAGGAGCTTCTTCCCTGAGACTCCTTGGGTGGCAGCAGCTGGCTGGGCACTGAGCAGCCCTGTTGGCCCTGGGGTTGCACTTCATTTTACATCTGTGTGTGTGCAAGGGCAGAGTCAGTCTGTCTGTGAGTGGAAAAGCAAAGAGCCTGAATGTGTGCACGTGGAGAGGGCAGGAGAAGGCGGCTGTGTTTATGGGGAGGAGCTGTTGAATAAAGAGCTTATAACCATGGTTATGTGTTCGTACACGTGGATCTGTAGAAGGAGAGACCAGCTTGTTCACTAGAAGTGATAGAAAAGTTTTGCGATTTTGACAGTTTTTCTGAAGATAGCTCACTGCTTCTTGAGCAGTTCACAGAGTAGCTGAATTATTTGTTTTCCAGGGTAGCACCTTGAGAAAAACCTTTCTGTGAATTTTTATGGTATTTTTCTACTCACTGTGGTATTCACAGATGTTAAAAGAGGTGGGAGGGAATAGACCCTCTAAATCCATGAATGTCACCATTGATAAGTATTCTATGTAGCATAACCAATCAAGCATTGCTCACAGAGCATTTTTATATGACCCATCAGAACTATAAGGAGACATTTTGGTGCCAAGATATGTCCTCTACTCCTTACTCCAGCCAGCACTTTTCCAACTCCAGAGGTCCTTCAGGCCACAACTGCTGCCTGCAGGTCCTCGTCTTGCATTGAAACCACAGTGACAAGAGCTGGTACTGATCTGCTTTTTTCCCCGTTCAAAGTGCCCCTTTAACCCTTCTGTGCCTCTCCTGTCCATGCAAGCCTTGCACTCTCCTGTAAACTGAGTCTTCCCTCTCCTGGGAACATGTTGTAGCCTATCTGACTTGAACAAGTTCTTTTTGTATGTGCTTATTGTGTGACAGAAGACATCTGAAGTGTCTTCCAAAGATGAACAATGAGCCTCTTCCACTGCAGTCAAGGGGAGATTTGCCAACAGCTGTACAAAAACTGGGCTTAAACCCTCATCTGAAAAACAGATGAATAAAAAATGCAACAGACTAGATAATAGATAATTTCTAATTCCTACAGCTCTCTCTTTGTGTTTTAAAATAAATATTTCTACATTACAGTTTTCAAACAACAAAATTTAAAAACAAAATATTCTTTTTGAGTGTGGTTTCGATTATGTTTCCATGATCATACATACTTTTGATGTGTGAATATTCCTATTAGATTCAGATTACTTTTGGTTTGGATACCATTGATGAAGCATAGCCTGTACAGTGGCGGTGGGATTAGACTTCTTGTTTTTACATCTGAGGAGTACCAATGGAAATGAGTCAGCAAATTGGCAAGGTCCTGCCTGATTGCAAAACTGCTGAGCAGTCCTTGGGATTCAATATCTAGCCCATGCCTTGCAGCTCTAGAACAGTCTGCTAAACATTCATGATTTCAAGATCATGAATAAGCTACTCCAGCACAGGGATTTTTGCATGGCCCATATATGCATTATAAGGACTGACTGTTAGTCATTATTCCTCCTGTGATTGAATCAGATGCTGCCCAGAAGCATTAAATTTATGTAATAGATTGTTGTTACTAGTGTATTTTGAGTTAAAACAGACACCACAAAGATTGTCCTGACCGCAGAGAAGCTTGTGGGAGAAATCAGAAAAAGATAACTTGGAGGAGTAAGATTTAGGGTAGCCTTTCAAGAAGCAGCAAATCATCTTTTCGCTTGACCCATTTATGAAAAGGACTCTATTTTTGTGTTGCCTGTGGCTGGATTTGATGGTTCAGGAGGTTTCTTCCTCTTCTGCATTGCCTGACTTCCACTTCAGATGTGCTTTGTGCCTACTTTGTGCAGCAGGAATTCCAAAACAGGCTAAGATGGACTAAGCATTTATTGTGTTTCTTTTCTTCATGCTCACTTCTAATATTCTTCATTTGCTATGGGCAGCGAGTGTGAACCATGTTGAAAAAATGAAATGTCGATATGGAAATAATACCATTTCTCAGGGATAATGTAAAGAGCAGGAATACAAACTTAAGTCTCAACAGCAATGAGTGTTCCTAAATCAGTCTTGAAAAAGTGCATTTAGAAAAAATACATTAAAAGTTCCAGATTTTAGTATTATTCACTTCTCTTCCCTGTCAAGTATACCACTTTCCTGACTATGGAATATGGCTAGGTAAGGAAGGTATGCCATTGTGATTGCCCTAGCTCTGAGGGAGTTAAAAATTTGTATACAAAGAAACAAAAAGATCTGCTTAAAATTTGATTTCCAGTGCAAGTCATCATTTACCATATGGTAAGGTATTTATCCCAACTACATGTTCAGTAAATCATAGAGGTTTGCAGGGGGTGGGGGGGAAGGAAGGGGGTTGTTGTTTTGATTTTGAAGTTCTGTGCAGCAAACTGTCTCTGTAAATTGCTGTCATCACAATGGCTGTGAACCAGTCTGCTGTATAAGTCTGATTGGAACAAGCCACCAGAAGCACTGCCCTTTTTCCTCCTCCTCCTCCACACACCCTTGGCTGTGTGGATGGCAAATGAGATTGTCCGACAGAGATGGGCTGGACGCTGGAGCCTTTAATGTGCAGCCATCGCATTACTTGATTTGCAAGCAGACAAGACCTGTCAAACCAGGCACAGGAACGAAAGACAGACAGCTAATACTAGCATTTTCAACTTTGTTACTACTTTCAGTGATGAAAAGCAAGTTCGCCTTGTGGTAGTTAGGCAACTCAAGTTGCCAGAAAGGCAAGTATCCAATATACACCCACTGGCCACCTCTACGGGGCATAATGTTGTTTGTGATTTATTTCTGTGGCTGGTACTAATTTTCAGTTTGTCATCCTTTGACTCATAGAAATTCTTCCTCTTCAAAAAGGATGCATCTCCCCACCGACCATGGAAAAAATGTGGCATGCAATTCAATCCTTTCCTGATAGCACCAGAGACAAGGAGAGGGCAAGTTAGAACACCATGATGAGGAAGTTCTGTCATTTCCAGAAGGAAGCATGATTCACTGTGCAGAGCATTTTTGGGAGCCTGAATCAGAGCTGTCGAGGAAGTCAGTTCTTGGACAGTTTAATGTTTAGTTTAACTATGACTTTACCGGTGAAGCGCATGCCTCTCCCCAGAGCCAGTGGGTATGGCAATATCAGATTACATGCCACCGAGGAGCAGGCAAGAAGATTGCCAAGGAAGTGGCTTTCAAATGTTTCAGCTAAAATGAGAAGTGTCCCAGAAAAATCTGTCCTTAAATGTCATTGCAAGGCAGAGCTCTCCTCATGCAGATTCAAGGGAGAAATATTTTCTCACACTTTTCCCAAGCACAGTGCAGGCAGTGGGAGGGACCTGCAGGGTGGCCATAAGGAGCCTGCAAGGGGAGGGCTATGCAGCAAGCTGCAGCCAGGCTCCTTCCCAAAGGGTCTGGAATTAGTGTGCTAGCAGGGAGGTGGCTTCATTAGTCATGGCACAGACCTGGTAAGTAAAGATATCCACAGAGAGAATGAGTTATGTGCTAGCTGCAAACAGGCTGCAGGATAAATTCAAGTTGTTGTTTTTAGTTTCCTATTGTACCCTAAAAGGATCACAATTTGATTAATGTAGCGGTCCCCACCTCCAGCCCCAGCACACAGCCCCTCATACACACATGCCATATTGCAGGAAAGAAGATTAGACTGGAGTGTCTTCCCCTGTGCTTTTGCCTCCCCACCTTCTTTTCTTCCCCCACAGGAAAGACAAAGACTTGTTGGCAAAGTGCTGTACACCTGGGAAGGGTCCTCAGTTCAGGAACTTAGCATATTCTTGGTCTACCACAGGTTTGAAGTGCTGTCTGTTTTGGACCAGGCAGCTAACTATGCCTTTTTTCCCCAAACGTAGTTTAATATAGTGGAGGGGGAGAGAAGAAAATCTGTGGTATATGTGATGATTAGCAGACTCTTGATGTGTTTGGGTCTCCAGGGCCACGTGTATATCACTGGGGTTGAGCAGAGTGAACCCGCTGTTAAGATATTTACTGTACAGAAGTATGCACAAGAACTCAAAGCATAGTGCTGGAGGGTGGTGTTTATGGCCTTTACATTTAAATAAATAGAAACCATCCTTCATACTTGCTCTTTGTACTCTATTGCACAGGGATTTACACTTCTGGCCTCATGGATAAGGAAAGACTGAGTATCAGGGAGAGGCAGAGTTCTTATAGGATGTGAGAGGAGAATAGGATACACAGAGCATGCCTACGCATCCCTTGAAGACGTCACTTTATCTGGGAGCCAAAAGGTAAGGGAGTGGGTTTGCTGACTATGACACACGGTGGGAGGAGATCTGAGACACAAAGGAGTCATGGGTGTGAACCAGGAAACAAGCTTGTGCCCACCCAGCTTTTTTGTTTGCTCGAGGAGGATGTAAAATATGCTTACAACAGTTGTGCTCCAACTCCAGTGCTAATTGTTAACAATAAAAGGTCACCAGAAAACAATTGCTGGGAACCAGAATTACACAAGGGGCCTGGGTAATGTGATCACTCCTTCGCGGGAGAATGCCATCCCGCCGGGAGTGGGGGTACAGGGCGATCCTCGGGAGTGACTCGCCAGGTCAGACGAGGAAGGGAGGTGCACACTTGTGTCAGTCAACCCCCACTCCCCACCAGCTCCCTGCTCCCAGATGGACACTCACGCACCAGGCAGTCTCTTTCAAGCTTCTTCAGCCCTTATTTTAGGGAGTTTAAATTTAAGGTGTACTGCTCTTCTTTTCCCTATTATCCAGGGAAGGAAATATTGGCTTCAACCTCCCTTCCTACAGCAGAATCGGGGCTTTAAGGGGGAGTGCCGGTAGGTTTGCACAGCAGGAATGAGGACTGCTGTCTAGGGTAAGGCTGGGGTGAGCTAGGAGGCTGCTAGCATAGCCTGAGGGAAAAAGAGGGAGATACCCCTTAAAGTATCTTACTCCCTCCCAAAATACATCCATACTACATGAGTGTGAGTTCTGCTTAGGAAGAAATTTCTAAGCTAGCATTAAATTTGTCTGTGTGAACATCAGTAACACCAGCAAGGGCTGAAAAATCCTGCCAGCATGTTGGGTAAGTACTTTGGCAACCCATCCCATGTCATCTCTGTGCTGTTATGGCTTTCTGATCTACTTGTGTATGTCTGTTTGTGTGGTCAGCACACCATGGGTTGCTCTCTGGCCATCATGCTACTTTAACCTTCAGGACTGAGCAAAATTAAAGGATATCTGAACCAATGAGTGATGCTTTTAGGCCATGTCCATGCTGAGGAACAGCCTGGCTGTCAGAGACTGAATCCAGGCCATTCAGCAGTGGGTACAGCTACAAAAATGCTAACCCCATGTGGAGGTGGAGGCACTCTGGAGCATACCATGATTGAGTAGCTTCAGATCCTGCCTGCCCTACCCACATTCCAGGTCCACACAAGTGCAACTATTCCTAGATGGTACAAAGACAGTTATTTACCTTTTCCTATACCTTGCCCTCTGAGAAGTTGTACGTGTATCTAGCCCACGCTCACCTGAAGTACTGGATCCTGAGCTTTCTGTAGCTGCATCCATCCAGAAGAGCACAACTTACTCTGCTGCCCCCAGAAACACTCCCCTTAGCTACCACAGTAGCCCTTCATACTCAACTGCTCCAACAGGACCTTATAGCCAGGGAGAAAGAACACAGATCATGGAACAGATACATGTGAAAAGCAGTCATTAGGGACAGAGCACAACTGTCTTTCCTTCCTTTAGTGACTGCACATACCTGATTCCCCCATGCAATTTTGAAGCTGTTCTCTTTGGTGATGGGGCCCAGGTCTGTTAAAAAAAAAAAAACGCACTGCCAGACACTGGTTTCCTAAATACTCTATGAAGTCTAGAGACAGTGGTAAGGTTGCAATGGTTTGCAATTAAAGGAACAGATGACCAAGTAGCTGCTCTGTAGATGTTCAGTGCAGATGAGTTTCTCAAGAAAGCCACAGGATTAGCATGCAGTATTGCGAGATGGGAGTAATAAGCTCTCAAGCAGCTGAAGGACACTATGAAAGAGGTTAAGATGATTTATGTGAAGAGAACTTCCTGAATTCTCAATCATTCCCACATGCAGTTCCCTCATGTGAAGGATTTTGCTCTCTGCAGACAAGGGGAGCTCCAGGAGTGCCAAGGTGCATCATATTGTCTTGTGTGATTGTGAAGTCTAGGAGCAAAAAGGGGAAGCAAGACTAGTTTGGGGCCAGTTTCTCACTAAAACACCATCATTATGAAGAGTGGAAGTAAGAGGCCTATAGTTCCCTTTGAAGGGGTGTCATGTATGTGCTAGAAGCTGCTGGAGCATGTCTGAGGTCATGCAGATGATATATGCAGATCACACAGTCTGGAGGCTATGATGCACCCAGTGCCACTGCTAGAAAATAGATTCCAGAGCCAGAAGACTCTAGGTGGCAACGCTATTTTGACTATCTAGGAATCTGGCCCCATTGGGCTCAGTTTGGCCACAGCAGATAAGAAAGATGGAGAGAGTCCAGAGCATTGTAGCAATCGCCACAACTACAAAGAGCATCATCACCTGTGAGGGGAAGACTGGACAAACTGTTTTTGCCTACCGTAAAGGAGATGGGAGACGATACTGAGAATGTCTTTAAATATCTAAAGGGTTACTTCAAATAGTAGAAGAATAAGTCTGTGTTAGCCTGTGGTGAGCTGAAGAGGTAGAGAGAAGCTTAAGATGGAATGGGAAAGTTCTTATTAGAGAGAGAAAGGGAGAAAAAAACAAACTTTATGATAGTAAGATTATGAAGCCCTGCAATAGATTGCCTGGAGAAATTCTGGAGTCTCCAGCATGGGATGCCTTTAAGAGCAGGAAAACAACAGGCAGGAAGGACAAGGATGTAGCTGATGCTACCATGGATAACCTCCTGAGTTCCTTCCAGGTAGTATGCAAGTGCTACGGTGAAGAGGGGGACAAAATTTTTTTCCAAGTTGTCCCTCATTTATTCCCATTTCCGCCTGTATCACTTTCCATTCTAACCACATTAAAATGCACAAAATCACTCCTCTTGTTAACATATGGCTGTATAGTAAAAACCCATGAGTTAGGAAAGGGTAGGTCATGTGAAAACAGAGGATATGAAACATTTGCACTTTTATTATGGTGACCAAATCCTCCTTTTTCATAGAGCGGGTCTGATTTTGTTCATTTGCTGTTAGCAAGCAGAATTAATGCTTACTGTTTTCTATAAAATAGAGCTTCCATTACTGAAAAAAATCATTTTACAGCACTCAGTGTTCAGCCTATAAAGTTTAAAAGCTGTATGAGAAGTTTTACATTTTGAAACATTTACTTTTTGGTGAACTATAAAGGTGAGTGTTAATGCTCAGATTTCTGGATCAATAAAAATGCTCAAACGTGTTTGACAGCAGAGTAGTGAAAATAAAGCCAAAACGCTACGAAACCAAAGATAAAATCTTGGATGGAATGTCCTAGCCTTTACTGGCATTTGTGAGAAATGCTGCCTCCTCATGTAGAGATACAAGCAAAAAGTCCTGCTACTGTGTCCTACCAATGGGTACACTGAGTGAAATGGGCCCTAAATAGGCCAGTGAAAGTAGTGCAGTGTTTGCTGTGTGCACTGGGGCCTTTTAGCACATACTTTTGATAAGAAGATCTTTATGACAGCAAGTGTAGATACTTACTATTATATTTAAGGTCAAATTCTATCTTTTGTCCTAAATCCTACCTCCTTCTCCTTTCCGCTACATTTTTAGTTGCTCAAAACTTTTGGAAGCAATTCCTTTTGTGATTACAATTGTCACATTTGATGTTACCACTTCTGTGGCAAAATAATCCATATTAGATTGAATAACTTTTTTCTTTTTTAGTTATTTGGATATCCATTAGCTGTAATTTGAAATGCAGTCCTAGCATAGCCTAAAACTAACAAACTAGACACCCTAGAGGGATCTGAAAGAGACCTATGAAAAAAAATAAGGCGTCAGACGACAGCTCGATCTGTAAGGGTCCTCTGCCCACATCACCTTTTATAGGCTTATGGTGCACAGTTGCAATAGAGATCTCAGTGAGTAACTTAAAATTGGAAGAAAAAACCTCCAGGGTTCAGAATGTTACAAGCATTAATGTCCTGGAAAGTACTAATGTGACTGTGGATATGAAATCTCACACATTTTTGTCTCAAGATGGGCATATGCATGTGTGCGCTCTGGTGAACCTTAGGTGTGGTCCAAAGAAATGATGCCCCATTCTGATGGTAATCCTGCAGTCTCGGATTCCTTCATGTAGGGGGACTAAGGGGACAAATTATTTGAAGCATGATGATTAAACATGGCTTGAAATCAAGATGGAGGAATGTATACTTGTTCAGATTTGGCTTTTCAATTGTATTTTTTTTTCCTACTATGAGTAGGTAGTATAGTGTATGCTCATCAAAAGCATCCATAGCCTTCAAGCACTGTGACTGCAGAAAATCCCTTTCAGTACCTGCAGAGCTAGACTTTCAGCAAAAGGCAGGCATCACCCACGCAGCAGAGGTGTCAGTGAGAGCCTCACAGCCAGATCTATGCTGAAACAGGCCCCATTTAGAAAAAAATCATTCCTAGCATGCAATGTTTTCTGATATCACACAGAGCCTGAAACACAGTCCTAGCTTTCCATGAGATGGGATTTCAGGAACCTTTAGGAAAATAAATTGCAAGTTTGGTAGCAACCATCGTCTACATTGTAAGCAGTTATTGTAAGATTAGTGTCTTGGCTAGGAAGGAGGGGGTAGGAATTGCAATATTTATCTAACATATAAATGTGTTCAGGCATATGTGTCTCAGTGTTACTTGTAAGTGGAAGGCAGCCTAACCAAAATCCCTTCCTGAGGGCATAGCTTGTGTACTGCCTGTCCCATCACATGTGCAAATCTTCATCATCAAACAAGAACTTTCTCTAGCTGGAAAGCAGTAATTTGTAATGCAAAGCATGCCAGCGTATGTCAGCAGTATTACTCCCCTGGCACTGCTCCTCCCTGTTAATTGTAGAGTAGAAAACATTCTTCTTCAGGCTTTTCCTCTAACTACTCCAGGGCGAGAGCCAGAAACTGTGGACATTTGTGTGGAGGGAATTTGGCAACTGAAATATGTGGAAGCCTGGTTCTGGCACAAGCACTTCCAAGAGCAGCATCTGGACCCCTGGTTAACTTCCTGACTGATCTCCTGCCTCAGACAGGACGCCAACTATGATAAGTGCACCAAATGTAAGGGGGAGGGCTGGGCAGAGGCTTGGACTTTTCTTGCAGTTTTAAAAATAGCAGAGCAAATCCAAAGCACATTGGCAGAAAGCATGTAACTTCAAAACTCAACTGGAAAGTACCTCCTCCTGATGATTGTCTTGCAGATTATTCCCCGGGTTGATTTTCTGCCTGTCCCAGCAGCAAAGCCACAGCTGCAACCTCACTTACACAAATGGCTGAATTTGGAGCTTGAACACAAGTGCATTTCTGGTGCATAGTGAACAGCTTCTTGGCTCAATTTATAGGGGCAGCTATGTCAAAACTACTGTGATGTTTGCAGAGTCCATCAGTGTTCTGATGGTATGGGGCGAGATAGTAGTTCTGTATGTGCTGTTTTCCTCATTTCCTTGTACTGCCTTCCAAAACAAAAGGAAAACTGATTGTGTTTAGGTTACCTCTCAGCTGTGCATATGTACGCATACGTATGTGGGGGGGTGTGCACATATATGTGTATATGAGAGACTTAACTTCAGTGGAGAACGGGAGTTTAGTCTGTGCTGACTCACTGGCTACAGATGACTTCAAAGTTATTAGGTTCGTCTTTCACCCAAACAAATCCAGCTTCTTGACTGTTTGACTCATTCACCTGTAGGTGTTAGACTAAAACATAGTTTAATGTTGCTACCTGTCCATCTGCCTACCTAGAGACGTGTAGACCTACCTCCTTGGGTAGAAGGAGAAGTCAAAACACTAAAGCAAAAGATCTAAAGCAGGTGTCAGCATATTATTCCAGTACCCCACTCCTGCAGAGATCTTGTACTTCCCAGCCCATGCCTGGCTTTCACCTCCATGGAGTATGAGCATTCAGGCATGAAAATGTGACAAGGCTTCTGTAACTTGCCTGGGACCAGAGTCAATCACTTTTCTTGCACGCCAACTCGCTCTGCATACACAGACGAAATACACAAGTGCTTGAAAACTATATGAACACAACCTTTACACAAAATTTACCCACCTCTTTGTTGATTCACCATTGCTCTTTTCATCACAGGAAAGACTAACACTTTCTGAATAAAAAATACAAAGTATTTTGCAAATGGGAAACAAATGGCATCCAATAAAAACTCTTGGTAAAACAACCAATTTCTCTTGTCCTTCTGCTGCTCTTTCTTTTCATTACCATTTTTACCCTGTCATTATTGCCTGAAGGTGAGGAGAACAGAAGAATGACAAAAACCAAATGCTGTTCTCCAAGATGTACATTGCATCCCAAGTCACCTCAGCACAACTACAAAGTTGATTTCCTGCCATGACAAGGTAGCAAGGGGTGTCCAGAGGAGGAAGATGATCTTTTTACAAAGAGAACCTTGTCAAAGACAACTTTATTACCAGACACAAATGGAGGGAGCTAAACTTTTTTTTTTAAATGGTCAGGTGCAGGGTAGGAGGATGAGGTCAGGACTTAAAAGCATTTCTCCAAAATGTGGTGAATAGATTCTGAATTCTGATCATGTCTGGAACACTGGCAGGTGACTAATTCATCTGCAGCATAGAAAGAAGGCTTCTAACACTGTCCATACATAGGACACACCACTGCTTACAGGAAACACTGGCATACTTCAGTCACTTGGCAGTTTTCATCGGGCCACAAAGGTATGTTAGTTATGCTCTTATTAACAAAGTTTTTGATACTTCTGCTTTGCAGTAAGCAACAAAGCCTTTGTGTCTCAAAGAGACACTCCCCCTTATAGATGTCGTGCAAAGAGACTGTAAGATCTTAAATTTTGTTCCAGTTTTGTCTGATAAGTGGGCGGCAATAGTTAGAGGCCAATTTGTGCTTTTCCATCACGCTGTCTAGACATATTTGCAAGGACTACTTTGCCTTAAAGAGGAAAGAGTATATCATATATTACACAATGATGGGTTATTTTTACTTGTAATGCATTAAGAGGCTGTTTTCAATCAGAAACCATTTGATATGAGGGTATGTTCTGGACAATAAATGGAAAAAGTGGAGCATATCCTTTTTTTTTTCTTTTTTCACACAGCAGACAATACCCATACTTTCCATATAGACAGGAAATGGCTTGGGTTTATATATAGAAATACAGTATATTTTATATGCTTACATAATGTATTGATTTATTTAAAAACTATCACTGTATAATTGGCTGAAACTGCAAAATCGATACACACCTATGTAAATACTTTAGTACAGCCCAGAAAAGACAAATCTGGAAACTTTAAGAGAGATTCCTTCCCACCAGACTCTGAAGATGTGACATGCGTGGTGCGAGGGTCATGTGCCGTTCAGCAGGCACTCAGAGCCACCAAATTTGCTCTGTTCAGCATCTGTGTGTCATAACTTATAGTCCTACTTGGCTCCCACAATATCTTCTCAAAAGTGTATTTTCTCACCTCCTCTTCATCCCACCGCTCCTAATGGGGTACCAGTTCTTTGTTCTTACTGCCATTGCAACCAGCAGGGCTGGGTCCAGGGCCCAACTGACCTTAGGGCTGTGGGGATCCCCAGTCCTCTGGCCACCTGGCACCTCTTTTGGGTGGGGCTGTCCACTGTCCTCTTCTGTCCTGGGATCTGGACAAGGTGCCCTGCATTTCTTAGGAGTGAGACATCTCCATAGCAGAGCAGTCTGCGGCCGCACTTTTCCTAGTGGAGTGACACAAGAAGTCACTTTCATGGGAGGGTGACAGTTCCCAGGAAGCAGCTCAGTTTTGTTTTATTTTGTTTTCTATCTTTCCTCTTTGCACCTGCAGTTTCCTGAGGGCATGGACATTGGCACAGTGGTGAGCTGCTCCTGGCTTGCTGGAGTCCAGGCCATATAAGCAGCTAAAGAAGCTCTGCGTTACCAGTACTGTTCTGCAGTTTAACAGAGCTAAGTCACTTTTTGACTCTAGCCTCTAGCAGAAGATGCTTGGATTGTTTTAAGATGTTTTGACACTAAACTAAGGCACCAGAGGTTAGAAAGGCTAGGAGTTATGTGTTTAAAACTATGTTCATTTTGAATTGGATGAATTCCTGCTCACCAGACTATGATCCACAGTCAGGCATTATGGTCAGATTATTTAATACATTAGCCAAAGTGAATTTGATGGACACAGTCACCAGCTGGGCTGTGATCTGATAAGGCTGTCTTGGAGAAGGCACAAGTAATAGGCCAGAACAAATATATTTGTTTCTTTCAGGCACTGTAAACAGAGCTGTGTTTATTTTATTCCAAAGGACTTTTTTTTTTCCTGTGCTACCAACATATCATCTTTTACTTGACTTAATGTGTGTTGGATGTTGTTTGTTTGCTTGTTTTTACATATGTTAAAACCCTTAATGGGGTTCTTCAGCCTTGTGTTTCATTTCACACAAATAAACTTCTCCAGCATTTCTTTTTAGATTCTCAAACCCCACATGGCCCTCTTGCTCTTTTTAATACGTTTTTTCCCAGCTGTTTTTTAATGAAGGAAGAAGTACAGTGAGAGTACTATGCTACTTCCAATTGCAACCATTAATGGCCATGATAGCAAAGATTCACAAACCCTGTTATAGATAAGAAAATAAATCTCTCTCTTTACCATGAAGCTGTGGCATTAGGACTGCAATACTCTCCAAGCTGTAAAAGTTGAACTTGGAGTGAGGAGAACTCCAGCCGTCACCTTGCATATTTCATTTGTTACAGGCCATCTGTGTGCATCATCAGGGATCTCAGGAAAATATTACTCAGCTGTCTTTTATCTCTGTCTAGTCTAGCTGGAGCGTGGGTAGCAGAACACAAAGAAACAGGTTCCTAATTTCAGTCTGATGATAAAAGATGCTGGTAACCTAATAGAAGCAAATGTTTTGTATTGATTAATAATACAGGATTATAACCTGCTGAATCTGCTGCATGTGGAGCATAGTTCAGAAAGCAAATAATGAGTTTCTTCCTTCCTAACAAGCTCTTTATTACTTGTTGAAGTGGAATGTGAGAGTAGAAAGTAAAGCTCAGGTATCAAAAAGAAGTGGTGATGATGGGTTGAGGGGGGGGGTCACTTGTGAAAACAGTGGAAATCAAATCAATTAGGTCTGTCAGCTGGAAAACATCATGGGATATTAACACTTGTTTGTCTGGTTTCCTGCAGCATGAACTAAAGTGCACAAAAAATGTATGCAGGTAACAAATAAAGTGTTATATGAAAATTGTGGTTTAATTAAAAGAAAAAAAAAGTGTTATGTAAGACTTACATCCACTGACAAAATAAGTAAACAGGATAAAACTTTAGAAATAGTGATACGCTTTTAACCTTCAGGAACAAATGCATCTGCACAGCAACAACAGACAGAGGTAAAGGTACCACCTCTGTAAACTTTAGGGCTCATAAAGAGTAGAACCTGATGGGGCACTGCTGAAAGTGGTGAAATTTTGCCTGTTTGCCATGAAACTGAAATTACAGCTGGTGGCATAAATTGAAAAGGCATGAAAAAAAATCAAGGGAATATTTGGATCATGGGGCTACAAAGGAGGGAAACTTTGGGGGCTCATTTCTGGTTTATTTTATTTTCTTTCACTTCAAGGTTGAACTATACTGAAAGGTACTTCCCACTACTGCAAAAGAGTTTGTTTTTTTTGTTTTTTTTTTCATATCGCACTCCAGGAGAGCAAAGTTGGTGCCAGGGCAGCTACAATGACAACTTCTACTGGATCAGTGCCTACCTTAGGAAAGCAGGATTCAGGACTATGGTCTCCAAGGGTCTCTGACTACATTCATTAAAACTTGGGCACAAATATTAAGCAGTGAGATGCATTGGACCCAATCTCTTCTCCTCCCCTAACTCTGACAGACACCAGGGAGTGCCTCCAAGCCCCTGATCCTGGGGCTGCCAGAGGGTTGACTGCCCTGGGAACAAGGCAGGGACACTCTCCTGCATCAACCTGAACTATGCAGACCACGGAGCCAGGGGCTCAAGTTTACCTGCACACAAACTCAAGCCCCAGGCTTCCAGATGGACTGATTTCATGGGTGCTTTTTATCACTGGTTAGTTTGTGTAGGTTCTACTGAAAGACTCCAAAGACCCAAGAAATACTGTAGGAACAAGCTATAGGATCAAAATGTTTCAACAACTTGCACTTATACTAAAATAGAAGGAGCTAGTGAATTACTTCTTTATCTTTTAAATGTGTGTATAACATTACTGATTTGTAAGTGCTATTTTTCAGTGTGAAGTGGCTGAGGTGGCACATGAAGTCTGACTGAATTCCAGAATAACAAAAACAATTATTCTTCTCGTGTTCTTGGGTTTTATATACTGACTACACATACATATTCTTGGCACACACTACAGTTTCTACAGTGCACATTTTAAAATGCAATTACAAAAAGAAACAATTTCAAATAACTGGAATAAATTAAAGGAATAGCTTGAAGGTACAATCACAAATGGCTTAGTACTTTGCATTCAGAGGGACGTACCTCAGGAAAAAAAAATCTTCTGTCTGTCTTGAATCACTCTGTCCAGTGTTTCGAGTGTCATAGCCATCTCTAGATGTAGTATGAATTATTTGATTTGTATAACTGTGTGTAACCTTTTTTCTTTTCCTTTTTAAATTTTTTTTTTTGCTATACATGGGTGAAATAATAGAAGAGAGAAGTGTTAACTATTTCTTTGTTATTCCAGCCATCAAAAAACCCTGGTCACCCCTGCTTTCACATATTTTGTTCTACAGTGAAGTTGGAATATTAAGTCAACCAATTTACACATTTCAATGTAAGCAAAATATAATGAAGCAAGGGCTAACCTGTGGCCCTTTACAGATCAGTAGCAGGGAAGGTGTGGAAAGTATTTGGAGATCTGCTTCTCACCCCTGTTAACAAATGCATGTTTCCTTAAGGACGTAGTGATTACGCCTTGTTGTTGGCAGGGCAAAGCCTAGTAAATCTTTACTTTTTCACTATGGCAGAGGGGAATTTCCTCTTAGTTCTATGGGCAGCCTGCCAGTGAAAGGTGATGGGAAATCCATGACATCCTGTTCTGCCTACCTTTCATCTTTCCTGTTCACAGACACATTTTGAGCCTGACATTCAGGTGTAATTAAAAACAGGTTGATGCCATGCACAGCTCAGCAGATGCACACAAAATTAGTACCTGCTGTGAATCCAAGTACATTGGCTTTTATGAAACAGCCAGGCATTTGCAAATTGTCTCTTGTAGCTGCAATAATATCCACATAAGAACAAAAGGGATCATGTGGCTTTTGCTAACATAGATCGACTCAATGGCTAACACTTTTCTCAGTAGTACTCAAAGTAATGTCATGCCAACTGTTCATGGTGAAGTTTTTCAAAGAAGCTAATAGTATTGCACTGGTGCATTTCACACTTTAAAAACTCCCTCTTTTCCTACCTTTCCTGGGCATGCTGCTCATGTAGGCAGCAGTGCACCATCTGGATTCTCCAGCTGGCCACTGCTGCATAGCAGGGCTAGGGCTGGTGTGCTGGTTGTCCTCCTTTGCCGTAGTCTTTAGAAGATGTCTCTGAGGAGGATGCAGCTCTCCAGCCTACTCACTGGAGGCACACTTACTTGGCATTCCTAGTGCACCTGCCATACCTTCTCTTCCTCAAGGGAGCCAATATAGGAGAGGGAGATACAGGCAGATGCCATTCCTTGCTTCGAGCAATGGGAGACTACTGCCAGGAAGGGATTTTATGTAGACACACGCACTAGAAGTAGCAGAGAGCAGAGGCTGGGGCCATAACATTTGATTGCTTTAGAGCTTTCAACTGCAGTACTTCACATACATGCCACACTGGCTCCTCCCTGGCAACTGGCATCAAGAAAAACACAGTTACAAAAAGATCCATCTCTTGTCATCTGCCTCACCAGCAGTTCAGGCAGGTTTTGTTGCTTTCAACACTGGTGCAATGTTGGCTACTAAAATTCTCCTCACTTTAGTTTAGTGATCCCAGACCATGAGTAGGAGCAGTCATTCACCTCAGATGAGCGTAGCATCATAAATCTGTTCAGCTGCACATTTTAGCTCTGTGGTGTCAGACGGGCATAATTAGAGCTCCAGAGTCCAAGTGCCACCACACTAGTCTTACAGCACTGCCATTGCCTACGCTTTACGTGAGTCATCTGGTGGGAGAGGAGAATTAGGCCCAACATGTCTGGGCTGAAGCAATGATTTAATCAAACTGCTCCTGCCAGCTCTGACAAGTGTCTTTTTATGCTTCATGGTGTTTAGTTTGAAGTTGCCAGTTGGAATCTTTCACACCTGTGGCTTATTTAAGCTCTTATTCTGCTGTAGCTCTTACATTTAAGACAATAAATGTGCCCTCTAGAGCTGTGAAGTGTTAGGTGAGGGAGACATTTATGTGCAGGTGACAAGAATAATGAACAATATATGCAATGCTACAATTGCTATTACTTTCCAAATACAGACAACTGTTGTCCATGACCTCCCAGCTCAGAAAACTGCTGCTAAATGCAGTGAAGAGCACCTGATTGAGTCCTCAAAGTATTCAGAGTGTGTGCTCTGGCTATCCAGGCAAGCAAAATTTTCATACCATATATAAATGTTCCCAGGGATAATCACATGGGCCTAGTATGTTCATCAGGAACATTTAATACGAGAAAAGGAATTACTTCAATTTAATGCCATCAAAGCTGAGATTAAAATCTACTTAACAGAGAGGAAACTGGGAAATATTTACAGAACAAAAACTGTAAAATAAATAGGAAGCCCCCACTGGAAAAGAAAGGCAGGCAATGCAAGAAGATTATATTGTAGGAGGACATTGCCATACTTGAAAGGTGGAGGTACAAAGTAACCCAAAATCATTTCAGACAGTATAGATGGTACACTGGGTTTATCAAGATTTTAATCTACAGGTAAGCAGAAAAGCATTTTTTTTTAAAGCATTGGAAATTATTTGAGTTTGTTAATCATTCATTTTTAAAAATCCTGGCTTCCTCCAGCAGTTTAAAGCTAATCAAAGAATTAGCAATTGTATCTGTTTGAATTACCTTGCCTCAGACACGATAGAGCTTCCATTGTCAAGAGCAGCAAGAGCCTAACATTTCCAACTTTCTCTCTCAGTTGTAACAATTCAAACCAATTATTCAAAAAATGAAAAAAAAAAGAGAAGAAAACCCCAAACAACATACTATGTATTATCTTGTGATAGCATCTTCCTTTAAGGCGTTTTATTCAGAGCAATTGTCCCTACTACTTTTCCGTCAGTGTCTCACTCATCTCACTTGCACTATCAAGATAAATGCTTTTTAGATACCTGTGGTTGGACCTTGCTTTAAACAGTCTGTATTCTCCATGGCCAGAGATACCATGAATAATTGAAATACCAGAGAATAAATAGTTTCACTAACCATGTTTTGCCCTAAATAATCAGAGCATCTGGTAGATCCATATACATTTAATTAATTTGCTGTTTGTTTGTGCCATTGCGTAATTAACTATTTAATTTCATTGCCCTCTGGATTTGCTCTCTAATTAATTATCCCTTGCTAATTCATTGATCAGCGGCATGTGTCTCATCTTGCTTTTCTAGCCACCATGTTTACCCTCTACTTTATTGTATCATCCCTCCTCCATTTTCTGTATCTTCCCCACTTCCATTCCTCTTTCTTTCCTTTCTCTGCTGTCTCGTACACTCACCTGCCCCAGCAGGGAGCCAGCCCAGCCTCCCACCCCCAGACACAGTGGACACAGCTGGGCACCTCATTTGGGTGTTGGAGACAGTGAGGACCTCACTGACAGGGCAAAAGCTACTTGAAGTGTAATGATCTCAGGAGACAGTACTGTCCTGGTTGCAATTAGTTCATTTCCAGGTACTAAAGCAAATGTAGATGGACTAGGGAGACATTATTTAGGACAAATGTAGCTTGCAGTTGTTTGAAATGGGAAAGATTTAATGACGTAGGGACTTGTTGTCTTCCGTAAGACAGAAACTGCTCACTGGCTGATGCCTTAAACCTACTGTTAATGTTTCATGGCATCCTGCTGGTTGCCAAAAACAATGCTATCTATCTGTGCAATATAACAAAAAATTATCTAGGAAATTATGGGTCTTCAATAAGTAACTAATACCTATAATACAGACTTTTTCCACTCCACTAAGAACCAGTGTGCTCCCTGTCTAGTCTGGGCTCACTTAATTCTCCCAGAAGTCTTTCAAGCTACTTCTACTAAGCATTTTGCACACTTTTTTTCTCACAAACTGCTTTTGTGAACTTGTGCTGTCTGCTGCAACCCATTCAGTCAGCAAAGTTTAGGAGCGTGATGGTGACTCTGAATTCAATCTTCTAATGTTAGACTCTCATTATCTAAGTATAGCCAATACATTTTATTTCTGTGAAAGCTTGTTTGGATTTCCGTCTGCTCCAGTCTCTTCTGGTTTAGATTTCTTGCCTGAATGCTGTCCAGAATCCGGTGCTTATGCTACCATTCACCATATCACTTTTTGCTAATTGCTCCCATATTCAGAGGAGTCACATGTGCCAAACTGCTGAATTGTGACTGCACTTTCAGGCAGCTACTAGCACCTCCCCAAAGAGGCAATTAAAACTCCAAACAGTGCAAGGGCAGGAAAATTGCCTGTGAGAGGCTCTGGGGGTCATCTGGCATTCCTTCAAAATTGTCGTTTTTGTCTATTTGACCTTTTTTAAAAAGAGAATATTTTTACTGCTAAATTTTTGTCTGTCTTTCAGCAGACTGAAAGACTGCTTCAGGTGATCATTACTTGAGATGACCAGGCAATGTTCACTTTGACTGATGACACAAGAGTGGCAGTTCTGCCCTGACATTGGTTTGGTGAAGGACTGAAGCAGGCTCTTCACTTTATACACATGAGGAATGGTGCTGACCTCAGAAGGACTGTGTACATCTTTGGAGATAAGTATGTAACTGTGTGTCTTGATGGATTAAGTGATTTTCCTTGAAATTGCTCCTGCAGGTTGACATTGCTCTTGAAAAGGGGGCTTAGGCAACCAGATCACAGCTGTGAGATACGGAGCAAAGCAGGGCCTAGTTACTGGTAAAATCTAAGTCCTAATTAAGGACCTTACTTTCACAAAACATTGACAGGACAGAGCTTTTTGTTCCCATTACCAAATAAAATAAGAACAAAATCCCATAATTCAGAATTCTAGGTAATAACAGGTGAATGTAGCAGGACTAGGGCAAATGACGCTTCTGGAAACACAAAGAACCTCCTGTGACTGAAGGAACATCATTAAAAGTATTAAGAAAGATGTTTTCAAATTTAGTTCAAACTATTGGGTCATATGGGAATTCATTTGGCTTATATATAACAGAGGAACTGGTGGCAAGAAAGGAAAAAAAGCTTTCTGCCCTGTACTGATGAGAAGTGCAGAATAATTCCATGTCCAGTCTTGAATGTCCTCCATGGTCTGGAGAAAGACTCTCTGAGCCCAAGAGTACCCAGGGTGGGTCATGTTTCCCTTCACCCTCCAGAGGAGCCTAGACTCCAAAAATTAAGATGTTCATCTGCCTTAAATGGCCACTGAAAGCATCTCCGTACAAAGCTTCACTCAGATTACACCTGGATGCATGTTTTTGGACATGTATCTTCCATTTGAAAAAGAGGAGGCTGAAAAACACTTCTGGGTCTTTGGAGGTGGGAAGGGGAGGGAATGGATGGAGGACACAGCTTTTGTAGTGTTAAGATCCTTGATCCAGTCCTGCAGTGGAGTCAAGTATCTCTATCTGAAGAGCTCATTTTTATGCTGCATTACCCAGGCACATTCCTACACACAGGGAGCAGCTCAGGCCTGGCAGCAGCCACATATAAGGCAAACTTTTCAGTGCTGGGTAAAGAGCACAATAAAAACTCAATAGCTCGTGGTACTCTAGTTTGCACCTTGGCAAAATAAGTTTATCCATTCACCCTAGAGGTGGGACTGGCAATAGGAAATCTTTCCGTAAAGATGAAGATAACCTTCAGGAAAGAGGGGAAAGGCAGTTTTTCAGCCAAAGTATTCCACTTCTCTATTTTGAAAACTGGCAACAGGGAGGACAGCATGAGCACTCAGCAACTGATGGGAAAGGTGAGGAGCTTCAGAGGTCAGGTTGTCCTATGGCAGCAGAAATGCCCCTGCTTGCCAGGCTCCAGCCAGCAGGTCCAGGCTGTCCTGAGGCATTCACCCTTGGCAGGTCACTGAAATCCCCAAAGAGGAGGGCAGGCCGAAATGGCTGAGGTGAAGAAACATGGGTGTGTGGCCACCTTGGCAAGGCCGGCCAGCCCCAGACTGGCACCATCACCTAAGCATAGCCCCAGGGCAGAGGGCAGTGGTTAGTTATACCTGAAGTCCGTGCATCATTCTCAGAGGTATAGAAATAACATATTTTGCAGATCCAGCTCAAGTTCGCCAAATAAATACATGAAATACTTCTTTGTCTCCAGCACCAGTCTGCCAATGACAGGATCAAGAGGAGCAGGAGTGTTTGGGCACCGCTGCTCTGAAACGGGGGCTCCATGGTGTTTCTGCTGGGAGCTGCCGCTGTTGTGGCTGATCCTTTTCGTCTCTGCCTCTGCCAGCCCCGTGGAGGAAATGTCGCAGAGTGAGGAACAAGTGTGAATTTGTCTAGTTCAGTGGCTTTGAGACAGCACCTGGCAACATAGCGTGGAGACAGACACAGGCCTTCAAAAAAAGTTGGCTCTGGCCCATGTTGAGCACCAAGCCCTACCGGGCAGAGGGTCCAGGCAGTGGGTAGTTTCCTGAATGGACGTTTCTGGTGTAAGGGGAACCTGGCTAAAACCAGTTCTGTTTTAAATTGCTTAAAGATATATTTGCTGGGGAAAATAATTCCAGAGAGGGTTGTCTCCAGCCCCTTTGTGAGGGGAGGTCCATCATGCAGGCAGAAGGTGATGCTGTGTGTCATTCCTCCCTGGTTTCTGATGGATTTCACCTCTGCCTCTTTGACCCAACACTTCCCTGGCCCCTGGTCATCAGTGCTGTATCTGGCTTGCTTTTTCCTCCCTCTCCCTGCCGATTTCTTCCTCTTCTGCTACTTTGTACTAGCAAATCAAAGCAGGTGAATTTCTGAACTTTTCAGGAGAAAATGGCCACTGGCACCATGCCAGGGACCTCCCTCACCTCTGGCTGCATTCAATCCCCATCAAATCTCTCATGGTGGGGGGCAGGGGGGGAAAGCAGCCAAGTGAAGTGCTTCAAGCTGTGAGATATTTTCTGTTTATGTTTCAGGCCAAACCTCTTGGATTTGGACCAGAATGGCCACTTCTGTGGAGGCAGATATATCTGTGGAAAGAAGGAAAGTAGTGCATATCCTGGTCACTCTGCTTTCCCAGGGAAAACAATGCAAGGTAGTGCTCTTTCTGCTGCAGGCTGTGCACGGCCCTGCTTGACTGGAGCAATGTCTGGGAAAGCTGGCATTGCCCCATAAATAGGGAGCAGCTTTCGGGTCACCTCTGTACAAATGCCACGCTGTTTCAGATTTTCCTTTGGGGAGGTGGATTACTCAGAAGGAAGTAGCAAGGCAAGCCCAGTGTCATGTGGAATAGCTGAAATTCCTCAAGTTCCTTTTTGCCAGGATTTCAAGCTGTGAAAGACACATGATCACCGCTGCTCGAGCCTACAACTGAGGATTTTCCCCAACAAATATGAATAGGTAGCTGTATATTTTTTTTTCTACATCTGCCAAAAGCCATAGTAGATTCTGAGTTAAATTGTTATTAGTGCCTGGATTTAGAAGCAGTAGCCTCAGATGGGGTTTATCAAAAGGAATATATTACTCTTTACCCTGAGGAAATGATCTGGCCTGTGATCGCTTTTAGAAAAAAATACAATTAATTCAAATTCTGGTACCTTTTCTGCCATTCCCACTGTCACAGCACCTCTTGAAACTAAAAGTTGACATCCAATGGCCTCAAACCCCTCGTTGTATTTGGTCTCAGCCAGGGGCCATTAACAAGCTGTATTTATAAATCTCTCTTCTGTGTCTGTAGCAGGAACTGCTGTCCATTTTCGTGTTGATAGGTAATGAAGTTTACTGATTGTGAGTGAGATGAAGTGATGAAGTGAGATTTACTGATTCATCAGAAGTAGATGAGATGGGGAAAGGAGAAGCTTTACTCCTTGCGACATCAGTGATTTGCTAATTGCCCAGCCTAGTGTGTCAGAGGACACCTGGTTGACTGAAGGAGGCATTGCCATTTTGGGAGAGAAGAGGACTGTCAGTGATCTGTGGAAAGAGGTGTTGAAACTGCCTCTTAAATAAAGTTATACATCAACAGCCTTTGGGGAGGGAGTAAGAAGATTTGAATTTGAAAAAAAAAAACTGTAGGAGGCACCAAAGGAACACGGTGTAAATAAAGGTTAGCGTGTTTTACCAAGAAGGCCATATGACTTTGATCTCCCTGAAAGAAAACTAAGTGTCATTTACTTTCATTTGTCTGTCAGCTGCAGCTTCATAAACCTTTGCAATTCTTGTTATCTCTTGCAGATTTTTTTTCAAATAAATATCTTTACTGAAATTATGATCAGAGTTAATTTCCAGATAATTAGCCAACAAAGGCATTTCATGTAGAAATCCTTCTCACTGTGTATCTGGAATGCCCATACAAAGAGCCAGCATCTCTGCGAGTTTCTCTGCAGTATCCAAGCTCTGCACTCTGAATGCCTCTCCTTTCCAGGCGAGCATGAGAGCTGATAGTGCAGGAACAAGAGGGGAAGAAGTACTTCCTAGTGACCCTGTGCTAGCCCATGATGACTGCAGGGCAGTAAGGAATATGCCTATATCTACAGAAAGTTGGCCACAGATTTTACTCAGGGCCAGGATTTTACCTGTGGTCTGTCAAGCTCTTGTCTGGCTTGCGGACTGAATGCTTTTGGAACATGTTTGCCCAGCATGAATGACAAAGTCAGCAATATGCTGCTGCCAGCTCAGCCATAGCTGCTGCCTGGAAATGCAGGCTGAGCTGCTTGCCCACGTAACAATAGGATAGGTAAAAGAAAAAGGTACTATGATGCTAACACACCTTATTTCACTTTTACTTATATCTTTGAATGCAGCCAGCTACTGCTAGTGAAAAGCAACTTTATCACCTCCATTTTACTTTTTTTTTCTTCCAATGCAGATAGCTACATCTTTATATTATTGCCTTAATTTTGAAGATGAGAAAGGAGAATAGAGAAGGAATGTCACTTGTCCCTGATGCTACAGCCATTGTCAGACCCATGAGGGGGGCTCTGAAATGCCTTGCTCTTAGTCTTGTTCTCATTCCTCTGGGTTACAAAGACATGACAGATGCAGTACATGTTCTGTTCTTACACTCTGCATAGCAAAATCAGACAATTAGGAAGACTCTTTGAATAGAAAAACTGAAGACTGAATAATCCCGATGTACTTTCTGCTGTTTTCTTTATTTTTTAATGAAAAAAGTATTTATTTAAACTCTGAGATAAAGCCTGTGTATCTGCCACCAGGTTAAATCTGATTTGATTTCCTCAATTCTTCTCTGTAAAGGCTTTTTTCTCAGCTTGTAATACATTGGAGAACAGTAGAATTACCATCACATAATGTTAGTCTAAAAATACATGTACCATTATTATTATTAAATAGAGATAAGTGTGCATTGCCAAGTAAAAAGAAAGCTGTGAAATACAATGCCATGTACAAGTATTTTTTTCATGATCTTCCAGAACATGAAGGATAGACATGGGCTGCCAGTTACTCAGTTCTGATGGATAAATGTAACTGCGGTTTCCATAGCTATGCAAAGTTTTCTATAGCACCCATTACCATGGTATCTAAGTATCTGTTGCTGCTGCTGCACACTCTAGTCTATGGTGTACTGAAGAGAATTAACTGACAGAAATAAAGAGAAAGTCCTTGAACCTGGCCATCCATAGTGTGGAGTGACTTGAGCCAGGTTTGCTTTTCAAAAGAGATTGTTTATTAGTTTGTCTTTTCACAACTCCTCAGTTGCTAAGCTTCTTGTTTTGGTGATACATTATGGTAAGGGCATGTCTTCTGCTGTGGTTCAGTGGCTCAGACAATGCATCTTTCACAGGCCCAGGCACACAGCTGTTCAGGACATGACCATTGGGCATGATGGAGACTACAAACAAGATCCTCAGCTATGCACCAAGACAGGCTGCTCCATTCATTCTCGCTGGCATCTTCAGGACCTGTGGATCGCAAGATCCTGCCCACTTCTTTTGCTCTATGCCAGACAAGTTTTCTAGCAGAGGGTGGTCATTTCTCCCTCTAAAAGGACAATCATTCTGCTTAAAGGGAGGCAAACCTCATGACCTCGGGACATGTTGGAGCAATTCAATGCCAGTGAAATATTCATAAAGTGATAAAGAAAAATATCAGAAAAAGCTCAGACAGACTCACTATGCAAAGCAGCTGGAAATGCACCCTTATAATTTTATGTCTGACATCAGTTTTAGAAGTTTCCTTTCCTGATCTTTCTAGCTGGAGACCTCTTATGCAATTGTCAGCCTTTGATCCGTCTGCACTACAAGAAGTCTAGGTCTTGGGAACTCTATTTTCTCCGTACAGTTGAGATCCCTCTTTGGAGATTTATTACATTTTTCTTTTATCCAGAAGATTTCCTTTATCTTTAATCAGGGAGGTTTAGGTCTTCCTTTTACCACACCATTGTTTGTCCTCTCCATTTTAACAACACAAATGCTTCTTGGGGATGGTCTGATGCTGTTTTTATTGGCTCAGATATTAAATAACTGATGTGCTATCTCAGCCTTGGCTATACTCTGTAATGATGCAGATGCTCTTTGTACTTGGAATGCAGTATCTGAACTTAGAGCAAAATCTTCCTGTAATGCAATCTGTACATTGCCAAAGAACATGTATATTGACAACCCTACTTTATGCATTTGTATCAAGAGAATCCTGAGTGCACACTTATCATTCAGCTTTGCCTGCAACCAGATAAAAGTGTAACTAATAATTCTGAAGCAGTAACATGGCCTGAAGTAACCTGGTCCACAGGTCTTTCTCTGAGAGAGACTTAAGACACCTCTGCATGAAGATGCCAGAATCAGGTCTTGGAAGGCATACAGCCATGTCTGTACATCACTGTACTTGTACAGTGTTGGAACAGAGGCAAGAAGCCCTTCCTTAGGTCACAATTTCACAGATGTTTTCAGACTACGCAGACCAGCACCGCCACTAATGAAAGAGTCTCACCAGCCCCCAGCACTCCTTCCTTCCCCTGTACTCTCCTTTTGCTCAAGCTGGCACAAACCTGTGCACCAAAGCAGTTCAGAGAAGTGACAAAGTCAAAACTAACTCATATAGACACCTCATTTTAAACCTGCCTGGTGCCCTGCTCCAGTTCATGGCACAACACTTGTGCTTAAGAAAGGAGATGGCATGAGGCAAAAAACTCACAGCTGGGACTGGAAAGCATCACTTCTCCTAACAGGAGCCCTGACTAATTCCTGGTTTAAAGGAATGGTGAAATTTTGTCATTAAAGAAGGGTTAACTAGCTTGTAAGTGTGGAAACAGGTAGGGTACTGACCCCACTAATTGCTGAGCCAGGTCAGGTGTTTCCTCATTAACCTCTATTGTGTGAATCCATTTTACTGTGGATCTGTCACATAACCTGTCCTCAGTTCCAGTGCTCCAGTCTTTTCATCTATGGCTCGCAAATTAGCTGCAGGACTCCAGGGGATGGTTCTTTAACANCACATTTGTAGTATCAGGTTTTTTAGCTGACCTATTTCCTCTAGTTTTCTCAGCACATTGTCACTGGTTAAATAAAGCCTCATTAGAAGAGCTGTCTCCTTGTTCTGATTGCAATGTTCAGTTCTGTATTCATGGGTTCTTTTAATGTTTTCTGCAGTTCCTAAAAAAATCTGGCTGAATTTGGGGCAGGGAAAGGAAATCTGATATGCTCCCTCTTGGTCTGCACTAACAAATACTGCAAAAATCAGATTCTAAAACTTCCTATAGATTCAGATGTTTCGAGAAAAGCCTGAAGCCTCTGCTCACAGTCGAGTGGGTGTATGTCCTGCAAGAGCAGCAATTACTGTACAATAAACCAGTCAACATGTCTTGTGTAATTAGCACATCTATGGTGCTGACAGATCAGGCCAAGGAAGCCACCCTTCTCCACAGACACACACGTGCATGAGCATGAGGGCTAAGAGGATGCACCAAAACAACACCCTCCCAGCTCCAGCTGAAACCATGCTCCCTTCTCTTTCGCTGAGCACCCACCACAAGGCTGGAGATGGCTGGTTTTGTGGGACAAATGGAAGGGAGACCCAAGAAATAGATTCCCTTCCTCACCCTCTGTCTTCCCCACACAGGGCCAGAGACTGAAGAGCTACACCACCCATGGGCTTTGAGCAGAGGGGCTGCTGCCTGTGTCCAAGCTCCCCCCCGTGCAACTTCAGCGCTAACACAAAAAGCTGTTGATAGCAGCAATGTCCTCTCCATGCATGCACATAGTACTCACATCTCTGGTTTGCTGATGGGAGGGGGCCGACTCCCTGTTTGCCACTTGAAATCTTACTTGAAACTTAAAAAGAAAATGAGTGGGAGAGAGAGAGACTGTAATACAAATTGGCATTTAAATTTGACAATTAAATACTCACTACCTGGGATTTTTGCTGTATCACTCCCTACTTATGCTCTTTCAATGTCTCTGTTCTGCTTCCTTCTGCAGGTTTTGCAACAGCCTCCTGTACACATGCTGCCTTGTAGAGCACCACAGATAATTTTCTGGTTTTTATTAGCTTTCTGAAAACACATGGAGCTGGGCTCCTTCACTTCAGCCCCCTTAAAGTTTAATAGGGTGTCTATTGTAAAGCTAACTTTTTCATTCATTTGCTCATACAGGGAATATTTCCTTTGAACAGCAGGCATGTTCTGCTAGAAAAATCCCTTTGGGAAAATATGAAGCTTTGAGAAATGTTCTGTCCTCCCTCAAAGAGGTCTCTTCTGAACACAGACAACTTCTACTGCTATTTAACTATCAATAAACCCCCCCCTGCTGTACCAGTGTCTGTTGAAGTACTAAGCTCTGCAGCAATCCATAACTTCCAGTGAAATGTAAGCAATTAACCTGATTTTAATGTTATGCAGGTATGTTACCAACAGTCATCTGTAATTCTTTAACATTCTTCTCAGTGTAAATCACCTCAGAGGCAGGGCAGCCCCTTTTCTAAGGAATTTCAACAAATCCTGGGTTGAAAGCCAAGAAGCAGAGAAATAGCTTTTAAAAGGAAAATATACCTCAAGATTTTTCATTAAAAAAAAAAGGCACTAGCCTTCATTTCAGTTTAATTCAAAGTGCAAAAAGGCTTGGTAATACGGCTGCCCAAGGGAAAGATTCCAAAGAAATTCTTTATGGGATAGATTTAAGCTAACTAAATTTCTTAAGATTGCGCATGATTAATCAAATATTTCTGCAGATTTGAAGTTTGAAACGCATTTTTGTATTTGAACCCAAATGTTTCAATTGCTCAGAGATCACATAGGTGCATGGGATGGGATGTAAATGGGTGCTGGGTGAGAGAAGAGGACAAAAGCTTCTCTTTTACTTACTTCACAAATCCAAAAGTCAGGCTTCTGCATTTAGGATCAAAACCCATAAAGCATTCTCCTACTTGTTTGGGCTCTCCCATGTACGATGCCACCAATGAATGTGTTTGCAACAGCAGCACATTAATTCCCACTGTATGCACCGTTCCTCTCCCGTTGAAGCTATCCACAAGGACCTCTCTTGCAATGGGAACAGAGTAGGCCCAGCTCTGTTTTCAGTGTCACCCTGGCAACCACTTTCCCCTCCATCTGGATGTCACATCAAAGAGACATTCCTGCCACCTCTCAAATTTAACACAAGCCTTGCAACTGCTGGGAAGGCCTCCCAGCCCTAGATACTAGAGAGTATCTTTCCCCACACCTCCTTTTTGAAACTGTTGAGTATTTAGCTTTCACACAAAGAAAACCAATAAAATATGACCTAGTTATACTTTAAAAACTCAGAAATCAATAGGATTTTTTTTTTTTTTTTTTTTTTTTTTTTTTTTTTTGATTCTGAGTTTATCTCTGGGTACTGGGATGCCTGAGATTAACAGTACTGCCCACAATTTAGCCCAGAAATTGTATTTGTATTTCTGCAGCTGATAAGCAAAACAGACTTTCCATATATTTTATTGGAACACCTACAAGGAACAAATATTCAGGACAGTGGCAAGGGAGTTTAACCTTCCTCCCCCTTTCCTCCCAATGGGAGACTGGTCAGGTCACCCAGAGCAGTGCCTGCTCTCTTTACTTGCCAGCCCCCATCACTTCTGCTCCTTCAGCTTTAGGCAGTCCACCCACACCATGCCCCAGTGCTGAGCATCCTCAGCCCTCACTTCTCATGCACACTTGGCAGTGGCAGCAATAACATCTGTGCGGGTGGGTGAGAAAAAAGGGATTTCCACTGGCATTTTATATTTATTTCATTCCACTTTATCTTTGTGTTACTGATGCTTCAGAAGTATCAACCTCAGAGGATCCCTGGCTTTTAGAGTCACTCAAGCTGGAACTTTACATAAGCTCATTCAAAATACCAGGAGTAATCCTGGATCAATCAAAATCAGAAACAAGATCTTCACTTGTAATTTTTTTCCATGGCCAGAGCTTCACAGTGCAGAGACAGAGAGGACAACATACGGCCTCTTCCTGAGGCAAAGATAACAGCTGTCCATTGATCATGTCTTAAAGCACTTTCTACCCAAGCTCCTCACAGTATTTTGACCTGGTTAAGTATTACAATGCCCATTTTAAAACCAGGTAACCTGTGCCCCATGGGACTTCCTATAGTCACACAAATTGTCTAAGATACACTCAAGACTTTAATAAAATGCCATATGTCTTAAATTTTGTCTTTTCCTTTCATTGTTTGTTCTTTATTGCATACCAGAATGAAAAAAAATATAAAGGAAAAAAAAAGATGAAAAATGGGACTATAACTTAGGGAAAACAGTTATTCTCCCACAACACCAGTGAAATGCTCCACAGTTCATCACTGGGTCTACAGCTTCCCATCTGCCACTGCTGCCAGAGGAAACCAGTAACTGTCAGAAACTTTAAGATGCTAAGCAACCTGAAGTGAGAAAGCAGCATGTAAGTTTCTTGCTGCCTAGTCAGGATGGTGACAGGAGAAAGAAGTTCTTTTTTGACCCACTGTAATCTCTGGCCAAGTTGCCAGTGCCTGGGAAAGGAAAACTGATACCCAGCTTCCACACATCCACCACTGTTACTCCAGATCTCTGAAGCTGCTTTTACCCATGGTAAGAGACACACTGAAGTGGGCCAAAAGCAAGGCAGGTGGAAGGAGGGTGTCTCAGATACTCAAAAGTAAGTGGAGGTGCCCAGCTGGTGTTGACTGTTGCTAATGGTGAGCAGGTGAGGGAGCCTGTGCTGAGAAGCCCTACTTTTGTGTTCCTTGTCAGGGGAAGAGTTTTAGGCCACTGGAACAAATATGACGCATTATAGGTGGATCTAGATGCCTGATCAACATCCAAGCTTTCCATGACCATGGAAGAGTCTCATCTCCCACTTAGCCATGGAGTTTGAATGCGGGTAGCCATCAGATCACCTACAAGTGCCGTCCTAGACCAAAACTTCACCTCTGTCTCATGTCTTGCAAAAAGAAGAAGACATAATCAGCTTTTAGAGAATTAATTCACAGACAGATTATTACAAACCACTAGTGAAGCCAATAGAATTTGAGTGGAAGAGAAAATTAAAAGGCTGCGATTCTCTTAAAATTATTGAAAAAGTCCTAAATCCACAAAGAAATTGTCCATTTAAAATTACATTTAAGATGTGTGGCAAAAACACCCCCAAATCAACCTTCACTGTAAGCTCATCGATACAGTTGCTCCACTTTAACGCTGATATAACTGAAAGCTGCATCCCACCCACATAAGAAATCTGTAATTAGCAGGTGGGAGGTCACACATGGTTCTGTGGAAAATTTATATATATTTAAAAAAAAAATCAGCAATAGAACAGAGCTAGTTGATTTCCCATTCTTGGTTTGTTCCCAATAGTACTTCTGCAAAATTGTGGGGTTTTTCCTCCTTCAGGCAAATTTTGCTTGTGTGAAGCAGCACAACATCCCTGGAGTATACAGCAAAACAGTCACAAGCTGGTCTGCAGGTCACTACTTCTCCCCGAGTTCCACAGCAGCAGGGGCAAGAGTGAGCCACATCCAAAGTAAGATGTGTCACCCCTTTATGTGGCTTTGGTACTGGAGGTGGACAATGTGTGGCAGGACTGAGGAAGTCCATCTTCTTTTGAGGAGATGCAGCTGGAAGCAGGCACTTGAATGGAGAGGCTGTTTCTCAAGTGCTGTGGTCCCACAAAACCCACTGAATGTCTCCCAGTACCAGGATTACACAGAATTTAAAGAAGAGGAAAATAAGTGGAAAAACAGAGCGACTAAAAGGTCTATCAGATCTGACACTCTACAAATATGGGAGACAACTGGAAGAAATGTAAACCATACTTCACTCTGTGTCTGTAAGCAATGAGTGCCAGTGAAAAAGAACACAGATCTTGCTCCTGACAGTAACTGGGTCTGACAGATAGCCTTGAAGTGTTTAACAGTTTCCAGTTTTCTCAGGCAGAGGTGGACAGCCAAAATCTAGCAATCCCATACTTCTATCACAATAAAACTTGGAAGATGTTTGTAGCATATTTGTAACACAAAGGTACAAAAATGAAGGAGAAGAGGTTACTGATCTAGTGACTAATCTTGTAACACAGCTGGAGAGGGGACTGCAATTTAAACATGCAAAACCAAACAACTTTGGGGATGGCCAGCAGAGCCAATGTTGCCTTCAAGAGCGGGTGTCCAGCAGCAGAACTGCTGGGAACCGCTGATGGGAAGGGACAGCGCTCTGCCGACAGCTCCATGCTTGAGGACACAACATCACCATGGCTGCGTGGCTCAAAGGCATTCACAGGCCGGTGTCAGGTGGTCCTCAACACAGCAGAGACTGTTAGTAGGTGTACTGACTGGGCTGGCCATAACTGTCCCTAACTGCCTATACTAAAACTGTATATATGATTTGTTAAGCACTCAGTTTTAGCTAGGGAATAAAAATTAATAGTTGGGAGGTTTTCCTGTGAGGGACTTGATTTCAGGGACAGAGAGCCTGAATGAGGTTGCAGAAGCTGGTCAGGCACCCACAAGCTTCTTACATCTCTTGTTATCTCTGTGGGCTCTGCTCCACCTTCCTCCTTGGGAGGGAGTGCACCTTGCAGTTTGGGAAACATTGCTGTAGGATAGAAACTGGAAGTAGGCGAAATGCTGGAGGCTGTTACAGGGAGTGTTTTAGTTTGACAGGGTAGGAAAAAATGGAGCAATCTGCAGGGACGGCAAGGACAGTTTTGGTTTGTTTGTTTTGCTTTGCTTTTTACTCTGTGCAACTCTTTTGCTGTTTCATTCAGTTCCCAACCTCTCCCTCTCCGGTATTGCTCCATCCCTCCTCAGCCATCCCCTTCTATCTCCCACTCACATGCTTGTTGAGGATTAATTATTTCCTTTACACTCATCCCTGCCAACCCTGGACTTCCCCCCATGCTCAGAGCTTTCCCAAGCTCCTTCACCTCTGCACAACCCAGTTTCTGCTCACTTAGGAATCCCCGGGTTGAGAGCAAGCAAACCTCTATCCAACCAGCCGGGACCATTTCTTCTTCCCCTCCCCCAGGGTAAACCACCATCCCAACCTTGCAACCAGGCTCTCCCTTGACCTTGACGTTGTGTGCATACTACCACATCACCCAGAAAGCCTCACACCCCCAACATCTGTTGCACCTGGGCTCATTCCTGGGCTTTATTTCTTCTGCTGGCCCTGGAAAATTGAAGGAAGCAGCAGGAAACCCTATGACCAGCCTTCATCAGGTCAGTCTGATCTAGGCAGAAGCTGATGCATGCTGTGCTTGGGCAGTTCGAGGGCTCATGGAGAGGCCTGTACCCACGGGGAGGCAGCTGAGCTACCCCAAAGCAATGTGGCCACCTAGGCTGCTGTGCTGGTAGTCTCCAGCACTGAGCACACTGCAGCTTGCAGGATAAACCCCCCCCAAACCCAGCCCACCCCAATGCCTGGGTTTGGATGGCTGCAGTTCTGGCTTAATTGCTGGGGTTGGTCCATCACCTGTAATGAACAAACTGCAGTGCAGCTACATAAAATATAGCTTGTGTGTAGGGGAAGGCTGGAGGCAGGAGAGGGGAAGACACGAATCACTCAGGCACAGAGAGGAAGATACAATGAGCAAAGTAGGTATTTTTAATTTTTTCTCCTGCGAGACCACCTACACCTTACCCACAGCAGCAGTGTCAAACACTCATATCAGCTAGAACTTGGGGTTTTGGGAGGTGGGATTTTGGTCTGTTTCTTTTTTCCCTTTTAAAGGAAGTGTTACTCCATCTGACTAGCTGAAACTTAAGGAGCCACCCGAGAAAGGGGCAGTCCCTCCACTGCCACCCAGTGTGAATACATTCATTTAAAGACAAAACAAATGTGTTTGGCTTGAAACTACTATGAAGCTGCTAGCTGGAAGAGCTGTTTGCATTTCAAATGCTAAGTGTGAAAGATGTATATACAATGCAGATTAACAAAGCAGACTCTTTTCTCCTTATTAGGAGGATTTTACATTTTTTTGCCATTCGGAGCCACGCATCACCGGGAAAGTAGGTGCTGATAGCGTTCTTTGCGTCCCAAAACGCAGGAGGGTGTTTGCCTAAACATGCAAGCACAGAAGCAAGACTTGTGTATTTTGTATAGGAAGCTGCTTTTGTTTGCTGCCAGTAGGATACACAATGTGCTCTCTACAGGGGATCAAGATGTAGGGCTGTACAAACACCAAGCAGCAATACCTTACATAACTGGCCCTGGGGGAGAGTTACGTGTCATGAGGAGAAACAGTTTTGTCATGAAAGGTAAAACACAAGAGGCGATGTGGAATTCATGGAAGAAAACAAGAGGCTGGTGGTAAAAAAAAAAGAAAACAACAAAACAAATTATCTGTGCAGATTATCACCAGGCAGACCACTCTGAGGAAAACAGCCGCAGAGTTGACTGCAGATTAACAGTTGATTCACTGCTTATTGCAGTGACTGCATCCATAACCCTTCTTCCCTCATGGGGGATTTGGCCTGTTTGCCTGCACCAGGCTAGCAGGATGGCTCATACGGCTCTTGCCATGCTGCTCAGATCCCTCAGTGGACACCAACCTCTCCCAGACGAGGTTAAAGGAAAGGGATGCTGCAGCGGTGCTGGCCAAGACTAGCTCTGGGGTGAGAGAAAAGGACCACTGGCTGCATGGTTTGGGGAAAGGAGGTTACTGTAAGGCTGGTGGTGGACCTGAGGGTGGATGATGTCCCCTGGGTCAAGCACTGGGCCAGGAAGGACCAGGGATGCTTGGGGATCTGATAATTCAGATAATCCAGAATGGGAGATGAGGATAAATCACAGCAGCTGTCCTCAGAGGGCTGGTCAAGACCTCTGTGTTCCTGTGAAAACTATTGCAGACCTGCATGTACCAAATAACCCTGTAATGGCATGATACAGTCTAAGCTTTGCACATGGATGAATAGACAGGTCCCCCATGGATGGCTTGGCACAGGAAAGCGAAACCCTCAGGAAAAAGAGAGAGACTGGACAAAAGAGTGAAATGGGCTTGTAATTTATTGACAACCTGAAACTGCTTGCAAGAAGGTCACACACTGCTGAGTCTGCTGAGAAATTTGGCCCGTTTTAACCAGCAGCAGCTTTTCTAAACCCAAATGAAGAGAGGACAGTGACAGTATCACCAACCATCCCAGGGAGTCCCCTGAAACTGCAGATGCTCTGGTCCTCCCCAAGGCACCAACATCAGCTTCTTCCTCTTTAAGCAGCCCCACTAATACTCCTTTCTGTCTGGGAGAGTCAGGGATATTAAGTGACCTCTCAGAAGCCTTGCAGTCCACCTGGGGAGCAGGTAGAGGAAAGAAACCTTGATGGCACCGTCCATTGAAAAGGAAGAAATTAAGGCCTCCTAGGAAATGGAAACCAGATCTTCCCTTCTCCATCTTCCCACTAGCATTGACTTCAAGGATGATGCCCATCTATACAGATATCTTGGCAATGGAGGGCATTGTTAGGAGTTGAAAGTCTTAACCAAGACATCAGTAAACATCCAAGCCAAACAAACTTATCATGCTCTTTGGTGAAGTACGTTATTCCTGCCACTTCAGTGAGGATCCTTCACCGGATAGCAAACATTTGTCAGCAATCACCACAGACAGAGTTTCAACAAAATGATGGAAAATGCAGTGTGAGCTGGAAACAGCAGTGAGCTACACTACAGTGTCTGATGTTAAGCAGGGAAATGGGTTTGATTTTTATAGATGTCTTTTGCACTTCAGAAAAGTACAGTAATTGCAGATACCAAACTGAGTAAGAAATAGCAGTTCTGCTGCCAGTGCAGATGAAACATTCCCCAAAGCTTGTTATTAATAGAAAGGCAATGGCATTGCCAGCAAGATAAAAAGGTCAGGAATAACTTTCAGCCATTTTCCAATTAAAAAGGAAAAGAAAAAAGGAAAAATAAAGTAATTCTAGTCATATTCCAAGATGAAGCAGAAGCGCAGATTAGACTAATACTATGTTTGCACCAGGCTGAGAATGCAAATGCATGATCATGAAGTATCTATGGAGCAATGAAATCTAAGGCAGATGGCTGTGTGTGGCTCCCTGGCTGGCTCTGCAGCCCTGCTTCCCACCCGGGCCAAACCTCTCCAGCCCTTGGCCCTGCAGCTGGGAAACAAGGAGTGCCACTGCCTTGAGTAAGAGGTCTGAGACCTGCAATGAGAGTGCTGTAAAGAGCAAGGGATTCTTAGTATTGTTGTTGTTGAAAGCAGTAGAGTTCTCCTGAGGGTGCTAGAACAATTTAGAAATACTCCAGATCTGCTCATACACTTTCTCTGTCTGTGACAAAAGCTCATAAGACCCACAGCCTCAGAACTGGAAGAACCTTAAAAAAAAACAAACCCAAAAATTAAATACAAAAATCCTTAACCCAAAAATCTGAAGGAGATCTAGAGAATAAAAGAATCCCCTTCCTCAAAAGATGCATAACAAATTGTATTAAAAAAAAAAAAAAATCAGTACCACAGAAAAAGACTATACAACAAGTCCCATGGAGAACAGACACCCAAACAGGATTCCTAGAACAACTTCCATTAGGGGATGGATTTGTAAGAAGTGATTTTGCCTACTCCTCTGCAGCATTTTTTTTTATATACAGCCTTGTTAAAAAATGAAAATATTGAATTGACATACCTTCCATCTTTCTTCTAAAACTGCTTCTCTAATAGCACTAATCAAATCAAAATAACTACCTGAAACCATAATTTTGGTCAACTCTACAGAACCTGAATTCAATTTGCAATCGCGAAAGAATGAAATATTTGATCCTGGATTTTGCACCCTCACATTTATACTTGCAGGTCAGACATAACCATTAATTCTTTTTCAGAAGTCTGAAATTATCTGCAATACTCATTTAAGTGTTTGCAGAATTGGAACTTAATATACGTCTGAAAAAGGATTAGTTGGTGACTTGTAAGGAAAAGATATTTGAATTAAAACTGCAGAACAATTTTCAAGTGTGATGTTTTTTGTAGCACATAACACTTTCTTCCAGCCAGCAAGAGACAATACTGCAAGTGTTATTTTCAGAATTTTATCTGAAAATGTTGATACTACAATAATTTTGTCACATAAAACAGAAGTTCAATTCTTCTTACCACATGATTTAAAATATTTTAGAATATAACCTCAAAGAATTATGATTTCAGATAGATTCCTCCATTACTTAGTAGCTTGCAAAACTCTGTAAAATCCATGCAAATGTAACAAAGAAATGTGAAAACTTCAAAATGTAAAATATTCTTTAACCTACCAATAAAAATAATTATTCTTTTGTCTTTTTAAAGCACTGCAAATACATTAATAACTTGTTGGATGTGCAGCTTTATTTCTAGCTCCCTCAAGGCAGTAGGGTACAATGGATAGGGAGAAATGAGTGTTTCCTACATTGATAGGAAAGATTTGCTCTTACCATCATTACATGATAAAATCAAAAGATAATTTATGTAGTTCTGTGGTTTAGTTAAAGCATTTATCTCTTCCAAGATATATATATTTTAAGAGGCTTTATTCCAGCCTAAACAATTTTTGATACAATTTAACAGCTTACATAAGATGACAAAACTTTAAGGGTCACCTTTCTGGTTGATATAAATTGCCACAATTCTATCATGTAGACTATTCAGTATGAAGAGTAAAAAACACTTGTGAAGCTCTTTGAAAAAAACTGTTTAATTAGCATGTATTTATCTCTAACTGTGCAACTGAGAAAATATAAACACAAAAATTTTAAAAATAAGTAAAATGTCAGGTTCTCGGTAAATGCACTGAAGTTTATCATAATATACTTTATCATATATGTTATTGTATCATAGCAATTCATTATGGATTAATTTTCCCAAAGTCTATTTGATATTCAAATTTGAAACAATTGAACAAATCAAATTTAAATTTTAAATCCTACTTTTTGGAAAAAAAAAACAAATTCTGTAACAGTGGGTGTGGATTTTTTTCATACTTTTCCTTTACAAAATTTATAGTATATTTGTTTATTTTTTTTACTCCTCCCCTCCATGCTCAGTAATGTCCCTCCGTGTTTTTTATTCATAGAATCACAGAAAAGTTTGAGTTGGAAGGGACCTTTAAAGCTCATCTAGTCCAATCCCCCTGGAGTGAGCAGAGCCATCTTTAACTAGATGAGGTTGCTTAGAGCCCCATCCAACCTGACCTTGAATGTTTCCAGGGATGGGGCATCTCCCACCTCTCTGGGCAACCCATGCCAGTGTTCACCAGCCTCATAGTAAAAAATGTCTTACTTATATCTAGTCTGAATGTACCCTCTTTTAGTTTAAAATCATTACCCCTTGCCTTATCGCAACCAGCCCTACTACAAAGTTTGTCCCCTTATAAGTCCTCTTTAAGCACTGAAAGGCCGCAATAAGGTGTCCCTGGAGCCTTCTCTTCTCCAGGCTGAACAGCCCCAGCTCTCTCAGCCAGTCTTCATAGGAGAGGTGCTCCAGCCTTCTGATCATTTTTGTGGCTCTCCTCTGGACCATCAAGTCCATGTCCGTCTTGTGCTGAGGGTTCCAGAGCAGTACTCCAGGTGATGTCTCACCAGAGTAGAGGGGCAGAATGACCTCTCTTGATCTGCTGGCCACACTTCTTTTGGTGCAGCCAAGGATGCAATTGGCCTTCCAAGCTGCAAGTGTAGTACCCCCAAGTCTTTCTCTGC
>VZZY01015464.1:0-12859 GCA_013400335.1 Eurystomus gularis
TCTCTACAACTACCTAAAAGGCTTCCCAAGTCTCCATCTCTGCTGCCTTTGCCAGTGGAAAAAAACCCACAACTGAAATGTGCTTCTATCTTAATAAGATTCAATAAGAAGGGGAAAATGCTTTTCCCAGTTTTTTTTTTTAATGGGGAAACTGAGGCAGAGAGCAGAAAACACTGTCTGCTAAGTGTGTGTGGGGCAGTGGCTCTGTGGAGGCTTAACTTTATGGTGAGGGGTTCATGCACCAGCCCACCTTGTTCTTGACTAAGGGACTCAAGCTCAAGGCAGACACTAACATTCATTTTCCAGAGTCCTGACCCAATGCTCTACCCTCCATCCCATTGTTCATGTGTTTAGGTCAGGGTTGGAGGTATATGGAGATATCTGATGTACTTCAAGGCTTGGTGTGCCACTGCTGTGTGGAGTGGTCGTGGTTGAATCTCTGATGTCTTTGCCACGTACACGTGGCAGCATCATTTGACCTACACTTGGCTGAAAGAGAGATTGAAAGAAAAGCTCCTTGTCAAAATTAGCAAATGAGGAACCTTCTGTGGCTTCTCCAGGATGAGCAGCCACTTCCTTAGATGATGGTAAGGACAGATAGAGGCACCCTGGGAACATGCCAGGAAAGCCTCAAGCTGAACTTGCAGCAGATAGGACCCAAACCTGCCTTGCATGGCTTAAAACCATGAGTGCATGGATACTTGCTGAGCTTAGCTTGTGCAATTTGGGAGATGCAAGCTGTGCCCTCATTTTGGAATGGTATCTACCACAAGGATGTGTGGGAAAGCCAGATTTCCAGATGTTGGGCAGGGGTTTTGTGAGCAGAGGAGACTGGAGGGAAAGCAGCTTAGTCTTGGCACAGTTAGGAGGTGGTAGTGTGGAGGTGGGATGCTGTAATTCAGTGTTGGAATACCTGGGTGATGGGTGCCAGGTTTTGGTGTCCTGCGGGAAGCACTGCACTCTGCCCCTAGGACAGTGCTCCTAAAGGACAGGGTCATTAAAAATGACTTCCAGTCTTGTAGCATCTTGCAGTTGATAGCTTTGATGTTAGAAGCTTGATAGGAGACCTATCAAGGACCACAGTGAGATCCCTGAGGCCACCTGGGAGCTTGTGGTCCATGGGCAGCAGAGATTTTTGCTGCTTGCTCAGATCCATACCTGCAATGCAGAGTGTGGGGAGCCTTTTGGGCTGGAGCATAAGGTTACTGCAGCTCTGCCTTCACATGGTTTTACTGGAAGAAGCAAGAGAACAGAAAAAACTGTGAGAATGCACAGGGCATTGCTAACAGATTTTGGGGACTCTTTATGACTTGGCAGTCTGTCTGGTTATGTGCACATGCTGCATCCCAGATTACAAATGAAGAGTACTTTTTTTTAATCCTTTTTTATTTTCTCCACTTGGTGTTGAATGAGACAAGGGGCCCCCTTGGTGTGTGCTGGGCTGCCAGCTCCATTGCTGCTGCTTCCCAGCATATGCCTTAGTATGTTGCACAATCTGGGTTTAACTGGCTGCAGCGATGGAGAGGGCAGGAGCGTGCACAGGATGGCATGGCTGCGTGCTCCTCATGCTGGTGAGGCTACCTGGGAAATGCTTTTGGGTTTGGGCTGTGTTGGCAGTGCCCATCACCCTGGCCAGACCAGCGCCCATCACCCTCGCCCTCCTTGGATCTGCAGAGAAGGGGACAAGTCCCAGGGTGGCTCTGAGTTGCCATCCTGGATGGTGCTAGCTCTTTGGCACAGTTTTGGGAGAGATGTTGGATGTAGTAGATGTTGCTGCCATGCTGTAAGCAGCAGCCCTGCTCTGTGTGGCAGCTCCTGCCCACCTGAGAGGGCTCTGAGGGGGGCTGCTTGGTGCTGTCCTGCCCCAGCTTGGGGGGGATCACTAGTTAGAAGCAGCTTAGCCACATCCTCCACTGTGGGCTCCTGTTCAGATATCTGCTGCCATATACCTGGAAGCTGGGCAGGAAGGTTGGGGCAGTGCAGGCAGCTGGCAGGAACTGTGTGGGCTCTGCAGTTGAAAGCTCTGAGATGTTGATACTAAACCTAGGGGCACTGAAACATGGGTTTTATTATGGTAACATGCCCTTGAGCATATCTCCCAGAGATATCTGCCCTGCACTGACTGCCCTGTGCTCTTTCCCCTTCCCTTCAGTGCAGACCAAGGTTTGGATGCATGGGGATGAGGTTATTTTCTGACCTGGGATAAACTTGAGTTGTGCTGAATATCGTGGCAACAGCATGGAAATACAGCATCTTTCCCTGAACTGCCTCAAAGTCTGGGTTTCTGGCACACCCTGGAGGAAGAATTCCCTTTCTGAGTTAATTCAGGTGACTTTGCAAAGTCTCCCAAGGGCTGCCGGGAGGCTGGGCAGTTATGGTCAGTCCCAGCCTTCTTGCATGGCTGAAGCCACTCAGCCAAGGAGCTGGGCTCGTTAAGAGCTGGTTGCTAAATGCAGAGTACAAGGCATTTCCCGGTGGATGCCTCCACTCGAGAGCTGCTGCCCAAAATATTGTCATTGCATCCTGGCATGTCTTGTTCCTATTTCCCTCACTTGGAGTCCCATTGGTGGGTGTTGGGGAAGCTTTGTTAGCACATTTTGGGGCTGCACTGAAGCCATGCACCGTGCTGAGGCTGGTTATGCTTCCCAGGATCCAGCCTTTGGAGGGAGCTTCCCTTTTGTCCTGGGGCTGGCCCAGAGCTCAGGAGCACAGATGTGCTGGGAGGCAGTGGGGTAGGAAAGAACCTCAAGCAGGTTCACCAAGACCAGGCTACCCAGGACTGTGTCCAGGCAGGTTTTAAATACCTCCAAGGATGGAGAGTCCGCAACCTCTCTGGGCAGCCTGTCTCAAATACTCAGTTCCCTTCACAGTCAAAAAGTTTATTCCTGTGTATAAATAGTTTATTTTATTGCAGTTTGTGCCTATTGCCACTTGTCCAGTCACTGAGTGCCACAGAGAAGAGCCTGTCTCTGCCTTTACTCACCCCCATCAAGTATTCATTCACAGTGATAAGATCTGCTCTGCGCCTTTTCCAGCCAGGCTGAGCAGCCCCAGCTCTCCCAGTCTCTCTTTGTAGGGCAGATGCTCCACTTCTTTAGTCACCTTTGCTGGAGTTGCTCCAGTAAGTCCATGTGTCTCCTGTCTTGGGGTGCACAGCACTCTGGATGTGTCTCTCTGGGGCTGAGCAGAGGGGAAGGCTCACCTCCTTCTTGATCTGCTGGCAACGCTTTGCCTAAGGCAGCCCAGGAGGCTGTTGGCCACTTTTGCTGCAAGAACACACTGCTGTCTCGTGGTCAACTTGGTGTCCACCTGCGCCCCAGGGCTTTCCAGCCAGTGTGTACTGGGTTGTTCCTCCCCGAGTGCAGGACTTAGCATTTCCCATGAAGCTGAATTTCATGCTGTTCCTTTGCTAGTTTCTCCAGACTGTTAAAGTCCCTCTGGGTGGCAGCACAACCCTCTGCTTTTTCAGCCCTGCTTTTATACCATCTCCCTCCAAGGAAATCTGCAAGCACGATTCGATGCAGCAATGAAACTTCTGCTATTCAATACTTTTTTGCACCCTCATCCTTTCCCTCCTTTGGAATAATCCAGCCTGTTCCCATCTTCCAGGCAGCCCAGTTGTCCTTCTGTGATTCTACTGGCGACTGTCTGCTGGCCAGGAGAGGTTTGTGGGAGGGGTGCTTTCCAGCTTCTCAAGTGGACACGGTTCACATTACTTTCTAGTCACAGTTTCTAGTGTATGGTACATCAACCCTCTGCTAATGTATATTTAAGAGGTGATAAGACAGGGTAATGAGATAATTTAGGGGGGGAGAGACTGCAGAGCTATCTAGTCCCATCAGTCTATAACTTACTTTTGATTTAACTTAACGTTTTACACTTTAAAGCATGTCTTGAGCGTGTGTTACATTTTAAAACATAGATGATTTCATGTTGCGCCCTCCCAAAATGGCATTTTCTTCATTTCAAAACAGATAGTTTTTAAACTCGGGAAGGGTTTTCAGAAGTTTGATGAAAGCCCGGCTGTGAGGATTAGTGCATAACCTGTTCTCAGAGAGACTTGCTCCTTGCAGGCCGTGGAAATGGCATTTCCACCTAACCATGCATGAACGAGTGCCATTGATGGTGAAGTTTCTAGTCTGTATGTGGGACACAATATCAGCTCAGCAGCCTCTGAAATGTTGCAGCTTTTTCTTCTGCACTTGCCAGTCAGTCCTTCCTTGTTCAAAAGGTATTTGCTGCTTTTGTGCATGACAAACATGAATCCCTGGCTTGGGCTGCTTGTGCTACATGAGAGCTGAAAAAAATCCACGTGGAAAGTTAGGGAGGTGCCTGGAGTTGTACTGAAGCAGCTTTCACATGTGGCTCTTGATTTCACAGGGTGGTCATTGAGAGAGATTTCTTAGAAAAGCAGAGAGGAGAGACGCATTTCTTGTCTCCACTTACCTTTGGCACGCTTGATGGGAAGGTCTGCCCAGGTCCATCGATGCAGGGCTATGGGTGCATGTGTCACCCAAAACATGTTAAAGTTTCTGTTGCTTAGCTGGTTTTGGGCTGACGCTTTGCACACCAGCAAGGATCTTGCTCTTTAACTGGGAAAAACATGCTGGTGTTTATCCCCAGCCACGGGAGACCACAGTGCTGAAGGAGATCAAGGTGGCATCATCCTTCCCAAAACACACTTGAAAGAGCTGGTGGTGTGGGTCGTCTTTCATGGATGATGCTCACCAGCTGTGTTTAGGTTACTTGGTGGGAAGCAGTGTTCTTGTGAGCTCGGACCATACTGCTGTGCATGATGCTGTAACAAAACACCTTGTCTTCGTGAGCTCCAATATGAACCATGAGTCCTTTTTTTGCAATCAACGGAGCTTCACAGAGGTTATTTTTCCCCCACTCAAGCTTGTGAGACAATAAAACAGTAGCTAATCAGCTGTAACTGTCCTCTCCATGTATTCATTCAAGTGGAAATAAGCCTAAAAATTCATCAATGATCTTTTTCCCATTGAGGAATCTCTCTCAGCTGCGCTTTCCTGGGGATGGGTGAGGGTGTTTGCCGTCGCAGAGGCTGTGGAGCTGATGACTGCCTGTCGCTGCAACAAGGGGGATGGTTTTTTCGCACCTCCCGGCACTGAGGAGCTTTCAGAGAGAGGTTTTGCTCTTTGGCCTTTTCTCTTTCACAGGTTTGGAGGATGAAAGCAGCCTCTCCTCCCTGGCTGCATGCCAGGGATGGGGCTTCTCTGGCTGTCTTGAGCATCAACTGCTCAGCACAAGTTCAGACTTGCTGGAAAAATTTTTCAACAGCTCCATCTTTGCCTGGCTCTTGTTCTGGTATTGTAATTCTATTGAAACCACCCTGTTTGCTAGCAGGTGGCTTCTGAGAAAGCTGAGCCTGTGAGTTTGACTTCATGACACTGGGGATGGAGTTGGTGGATTTCTAGTGCAGCCTTCTTTTTATTGCTGGGGGTATTTGCAGCCCAAAGGCAGGAGGCTCTGCTGTTGTCCTGTGGTTGCTGTTTGTCTGACTTGAGCCTTGCAGGGTAGGCAGAGGATCAGAAAAAGCACAGGATGGTCCTTGGGTGTGGACCTGCCTTTTGTGGGGGCAAAGAGGATATGTAAGGGAGGAGAAAATCTCCTGCTGGCTTTGGCAGGAGCTAATGCTACTGTTCCATAGGGGTCATAAGGATGCTGATGGTAGTGCAGAGGTTGAAAAAATGCTTTTAAAAATCCCTCTTCAACCCTTTGGCAGGCTAGAAATAAGCTTTCTCCTGTTGTCCGTCTATGGCCTGCCCCAGGAATGTCTTTTCTGAGCTCAGTCTCCTTGTTCTCATGCACATGCAAAGCTTGGCATCTTGGTGTTTGGCTGTGGCAGGATCTGCCCCCTCAAGCCCCATGCTTGCAGGGCTTTGGTGGCAAGAAGGGGAATATCCTGCTGATCTGTGCTCCTGTCTTTGATCTTGTCTTATCCATGCTGCCCAGCACTAATTCTTTCAGTATGGTCACTCTCAAATATCCAATCTCCCTAATTTTTTTTCCCATTAGATCCTCTCGAGAAGTGCAGTGCCCAAAACTGGACCCATCTGAGATGGAGGATGGATGGCGAGGTTAAACCTCACCTTCTGCCAGCTCGGTTAGTGCAAGGCTGGGGTGCTCTGTGGCTTGGCCAAGGGGAGCAAAGGGATCTGGGGGTTGGAAGCAGGGATGGAAATTTGCTTTGATGGAAAAGCAGGGACAGGCAGATAGCTGTTCTCTGGGAGATGGGATTGCTGTGCGCCTGCCCGGAGCAGCCGGGATGCAGCTGTGAATGTTAATTAGAGCCCGATTCATAAGGCTAAATAAAGCAGCAGGGCACTCCAGGCAATTTATTAATGGGTGATTATTTTGGGCCTCTTCAACTGAGCTGCAGAGCCTCCCAGCCCAAGGAGCATTGTGGTTCTTGGAAACATTCAGCATGGAGTGTTCAGTAGGAAACAGGAGAGTGAGCAGGAGCTTTCCTCCTGCACAGTTGTGGTGAACCGCGACAACAGCATCACTGCAGCCAGCACTGGGGCAAAGTAATGCTGTCCTTTGGCTGCAGTGGTTTGGCAGGGGACAGGGTCTTACCTGTCTCTGAGCTGTCAGCATGCTCCTTGTGTTTGTTTGGTGGCATATGCAGCTATGAAGGTGGCTGTTGGGTTTGGTTTGGGCTTTTTGGAGAGTACAAAGACCTGAGCAGTTTGTGGAGAGGTGGGTAAGTGCAGGTGCTGAGCTTTGCAGTGGTAGAGTGAGGCCAGGCACCAAAACCAGCTCCTATGAGTTTTGCAGGGCTGGATGCACAGCTCTGCTATGTCCCCATGTATGCACAGGAATGGAGGCTTCTTGGCTGTCCTTTAAACCTCTCTGAGCTCTTTCAGCCTACAGTCATTTGGTTGCCAAATCCCACTTTGATTCAAGACACGGCATCCTTCTATTCTATCAGTAGCTCTCATGTATGAGCTGCTCCAGTCCCACAGTGACGCAGTCTCAGGGAACATCCAACTTCAAGTCTCTGTGGTGCATTTGGGCACTTCTGGTGGCTTCAAGAAGTACATAAGGAGTTTACCTTGGGATGCTTGTGATCCCAGGGCACTGTGGGTGGTGGCGAGTGCCAGAGCTTGGGCCACCTGAGCAGGTACTGGTGCTGGGCTGCAGTGTCATCATCTCGGCACACCTGGCCTATGCTGAGGCATGCCTGAGGAGAGCACAAGAAAGAGATATACGTACATACAGTGTCTGATTCGTGTTGTGACATCCCAACTGAATTGTGGAGACACCTTTAGCTTGTCTTGCCTTTGCTTGCACAGATGGATGTCATAACAGATCAGCCACTGGGAAGCACCTGCGTGCGTGCAGCGAGGGGAGGAAGAAAAGGGATGGAGGCTCATGGGTTTTCCTCCCAGCTCTGCTTGGAGCTCCCTGAAAAAACATGGCTAATGTGTGCAATCAGCTTCAGCATCTCACCCCTAGAGAAGCTGGGGCATGATGGGATGTTGTGGGTTTGGGAACCTTGAGCGGGAACAGCTACACTCAGGTTTGTGCAGCATTTTGCTGAGAACTAGCAGGTGTTTTAAAAACTGGGGCCGAAGGTGCTCCGAGCTGGGTTCCCTTAGGCAAACACTTGCAGAAAAGTTAGGAAAAGCAACCTCTGGGTGGGAAAGGAAAGCTTGCTGTGTCTTGGGAAGGAGCTGCAGCGGGGAAGGCTGGGTGAGAGCAGCTATGATACTGCTCCTTCTGCACCTGTCACCTGTATTCCCACTTGTGGGAGCTTGTTGGAGGGAGATATAGCAAACCAAATCCCCATTTCCAGGGGGTTAGTGTTCCCTCCCAGGAAAGCGATCTTTACAAGATTGATATTTCATTGATTTTAGATGCCAAGACTGGGTATTGGACTCATGGGTCTTGGCAATTATACCCAGCAGTATTTTTGAATGTGGGTATGTTTTATGGCAGCATGCAGCAAATTACTCTTCCAACTTAAAACAGTTTAAAGCTTTGCTGCTGCTGTGTGACACCTGGTGTGGCTGCTTCAGCCAAATGACCAGGAGGAGTTTGGAGTAGTGGCGGTTGCTTAAATCTGAATGCATTGTTTATAGCTCGGTGTGAAATTTGCTGGCTTTTGCTAGTCTTCCAGCTGTCTGATTTCTCAGTGAATAAATCATGGTGCTGACCCTGAGAAACCATCCCTTTGGGTCTGTGCTGGGAACGTGTCCAGGCAGTTTTTGCAAGAAGATGCTGCTCGCCTCTGGTGTTAGTACTGGGGAAGGCATGTCCTGGCAAGGTGGGCAGCTCGCAGGGAGCACCATGATTCACGGAAGCTTGTTAACCAAATGAGTGAGCAGATAGCAAAGAACACCACTTTCCCTGGCTTGGGTGAGAGCTGCCTTGCTGCAAGGCAGTGCAAAGTCTCTGCTGTTGTGCCTGGCCTGGGGCGTTGTTGGCAGGCTCATGCCACAGCTGCTAACGTCTGCACAGATGAACATCAGGCAGAGAGTGGCGTGGTACCTTCCTCTGGAGATGTCATCTTGGAGCTCCTTGGACCTTCTGGACAGGATGGATTGATGGCCTAAGGCCAGTGGTGTGATGTTCAACAAAGCAAAGTGCTGGGTTCTGCGCTTGAGTCACAACAACCCCCTGTAACGCTCCAGGCTTGGGAAAGAGTGGCTGGAAACTACTTGGTGAAAAAGGACCTGGCAGTGTTGGTCAACAGCCGGCTGAAGATGAGCCAGTGTGTGCCCAGATGGCCAAGAAGGATATCAGCATCCTGGCTTGTCTCAGAAATGGTGTGCCGAGCAGGACTAGGGCAGGGATCGTCTCCCTGGACTTGGCACTGGTGAGGCTGGACCTCAAATACTGGGTTCGGTTTTGGGCCCTTCACTGCAAGAAGGACATTGAGTGGCTGGAGCGTGTCCAGAGAAAGACAATGAAGGTGGTGAAGGGTCTAGAGCACAAGTCTTGTGAGGAGCGGCTGGGGGACCTGGGGCCATTTAGAGAAAGCTTCATCTACACCATTTTCTTGTCTTTGCATTCTTCCCTGGGTAACCACTTTTGGATGGTGTTGAAGGACTTGGAGTTGTTTAGCCTGGAGAAAAGAAGGCTCAGGGGAGACCTTCTCACTCTCTACAACTCCCTGAAAGGAGGTCAGAGTGAGGTGGGGGTCCACCTGTTCTCCCAAGTAACAAGTGATAGGATGAGATGAAACAGCCTCAAGTTGCACCAGGGGAGGTTTAGGTTGGACATGGGAAAGAATTTCGTCCCCAAAAGGGTTGTGAAGGCCTGGCCCAGGCTGCTGAGGGCAGTGGTGGAGTCTCCATCCCTGGAGGGGTTTCAAAGCTGTGTAGATGTGGTGATGAGAGACATGGTTTAGTGGTGACCTGGCAGTGCTGGGTTAGCGGTTGAACTCGATGATCTTAAAGGTCTCTTCCAACCAAAACGATTCTGTGATTCTCCACCCACATCCTGGGTGTCCATGGGTGAGCTGCACCAGCCTGGGGACTCTGCCTCCCTGCTGCAATGGTGCCCAGCTTGGCAGGGCTTCCCCTTTGGAAATGGGGAAAACATTCTTCCTCATCCAGCAGGTAATAAATTCGTTCCTGGAAAAACAACTTCAATTCCTGCATGGTTATAAACATACTTCTGACTCACAGCTACCCAGTCCCAATTTGAAACTTGGCCAGAGCACCATAGATGATTCTCATTTGATCCTTTTTTTTTTTCCTTTCTTCTCAGTATCACTAAAGCTGTATTTTAAAAAAAAAAAAACAAAAAAAAACCAAACCAAAATCAAATCAGGATGCCAAAAGCCACTTTCTAAGATGAGTGCAGCCCATCAGAGCTCCTGGGAACATCAGTTATGGAAGGGGAAAGACTGTCCTTTCTTCTCCAGAACCCTGCCTGGTGCACATTAGGGATGTGACCCCCGAGTGATGCTGTCCCTGAGCATCTTTCTGAGCAAGGCAGGGCTCGGCAGAAGCTTTGAGGATATCATCTGTACCTAGGCACAGCTTGGGTTGCGTAGGGTGAGCTGGAGGTTGCTTCAGTGGCAGCAGAGCTGAGCGATGGGATCAGCGGGGCGGAGGGGGTCTGCAGCTAATTCAAAGCACGCCGCGGGAAGGGCAGGCAAAGAGAGGGGCTTCAGCTCGGCTCCCCCCATTGCCGGCTGCGGCGGGGGGGCTGCAGGGGGGGCAGCGGCCGCTAGATGGCAATGCCGGAGCGGCGGCAGCCCGGCCCCGGTCCCACGGTCCCCCTGTCCCGGCCCTGCGGCGGAGCTGATGGGGGGCTCGCTCCTCCCCTGGACCAGTGTCTCCGGGGATGCCCCGTCGTGCAGGGTAGGGCATGACTGGAAGCGGGGAGGAACAGCAAGAAGGCTTGGATGGTAATACCAGCGTGAGGAGGAGGGGTTGGCCTGTCTCTGTACAACCCAGCACAACCCAAGCGCCTTCCTGTCCTGGCAGCCGCTGTTGCCCCGTCTTCTTGGATTTCCTTCATTCACAAAAAAAAAAAAAAAATAATTCCAAAACAAGCCCACAACACTGGCTCTGAATCTCTGTGCCATGTTGAATCATGTGGGCATCAGCCACTCTTCTCCCTGACTCACTGATGCCAGTGTGCTGGGGTGAGGGTCAAGAGGAGAATGGCAATAAACATCCTTGGAAATTGAGCCCGCATGTCTTGGCATAGCCAGGGACTAGGTTGTTTTTTGGTGGTTGTTTTTTTGGTTGGTTGTTTTTTTTTCAATCTTCTTTGAAGGAGCTGCTTTCTCATAAATATCATATCCTTTAGCACCGTCTGAGCAGGAGAGAGACTCCCAGCAGGGTCATCTCGTGCTCTGCTCAGCAGCAGTGAATATAGAGCAGAGCCCAGAGCAAACCCGTGGGTGCAGGGGATAACCCCAGCAGAAGTGTCCAGGTAAGGTGTGCGGCCCTGCTTTGGCGGGGCAGGAGGAAGGAGAAGGCTGCCGTCCTTCTCCTCAGCCTCTTGCACTGCTCAGAGTGGCAAGGCAGGCGTGGTGCCTTTGAGCAGTGCAAGGGATGCAGGAGGAATGCTGGGTCCAGCCTTCTCCATCCTTGCTGACCTCTAGATACCAACCTGAGCATTTGGGACGGATGGAGGTTTGCCTGCGGGCTGAGGAGGATGGGAGAGGGCTGGGGCATCCAGCGAGGAGCTGAGGCAGGACGTCGTCGGTGGGGCTGAGGATCTGTTCCTGGCAATCAGCCCAGCTTTGGGCTTAATTAACAGCAGCTTAAAGGGTTGAAAGGTTGGAAGAGTGGCATCGCTCCTGATGCTGCGCTGGCAGTGGAGAGGAGGAGGAGGAGGCAAAGGGGATGAGCCACAAATCATAATTGATTCATTTAGGGCAGTGTCTTGCCTGGAATGAATTGAAAGGACTGTAATTAGTTAGTAGCTGGTGTGGCCTCCTTGCTGCCTGTTGTTAGCGGAATGAAAGCCCAGGGTCACTGTGGCTTGTGCTGGGGCTAGTTGGTGGCCCAGAAAGCGTTTTGGGAGGGATCTTCCCACTCCTGTTCCCCTCTGTGCTGCAGTGTGGTGGTGACATAGCTGGAAGCTTGCCGAAACTCCCCAATTACACCCACCTCTGATATAAGGCTAATTGGAGGGGCAAAGTCAAGTAAGGATGCAGCAGATAGGCGTTGTGGTGAGCTGGTGGGCTCTCAGTGTCTGGCTGAAGTTGGGGAAGTGATCCCAGAATGCTGTTGTGGTTTTTTTGGTGTGTTTGTTTGATTGATTGGTTTTTGTTTTTATTTTTTTTGCAAGCGTTCCTGTTATCTTGCTGAGGAGAGCTTGATCCTTCCTCTTCCTTGCCCAAGGCCTCCTGACAAGGCACTCACAAGAGCCCAGACCAAAAAGTGAGTTTGGTCACAGTAGTGCCTGGAGGGTGAGGAAGTCTGTGGTGAGGTGCTGTCAGGCTGCACTGAGGGAGCAAGCCTTGCCTAAATAAGTTAATGATTAATGTGATTAAGGGCTTGATTTAAAATAATAATAATATATTTTTTTTGAGCTGCCATAAGTGTTTCTGGCTGCTTCACAGCTGATGTGGGGGACGGGGTGGCAGCCAGTGTGTTTGCAGAGCAGGTTGCTGGTAGTGGAGTGGATGGGGGAAGTACGTCATGGGGACACATGGTGTCTTCTGACCCTGGCTGGAGCTGTGGGTGCCCTTTCTGCAAGAAGGGCAAGTACGGAGTGCTAGGAGTCCTTCAGACACGGGGCTGAATGGGAGGGGTGGGGTATCTTGTGTGTGAACAGCTCGCAGGGTGTGCTGAGCAGCGAGGCTGGTGCACTGCCGGTTGGGTAGGGAGGACACTGAGGACATCCCTGGGGAGCCATGAGTTCCCTGTGCATGTCAGGAGGACAAAGGGGGTTCCCCAAAGGTGGGTGTGCAGGCAGCCCCTGCTCCAGGACACAGCCCAGGGCCCCCTGAGCATCCCTGGGTAACCTTGGCACCTTCATGGCTGCAGAGGCTGAGGGTGCAGCACTGGTGACATCCCCAGTCCTCTCTCCGTGGTGGGCAGTGGGCTGGGTGGGGGTGCCCCCCCAACCCTGCCACCTAGCAGCTGCTGCAGGGACGTATCCAGACCGGCTTGTTTACACCTCTCCGATGAGCTGCTGCTGCTTCTGGCCAACATCAAGTGTAAAAGAGAAAATGCGGGGGGGGGGGGGGGGGTGCTGAGGAGGCTGATCTGTATGCGAGTGAGCAGGAGGGCTCTCCCGGGCAGCTCCGACAGGGAGCCTCAAAGTTCCCCAGGGCTGGGGGGGGCCGTGCATGTGGCTAAAGAGATGCTCGGTGCGGGCTGAGATGGGGTCAGCCCCTCACCTTTACTGCGGAGAGGGC
>VZZY01015464.1:12907-101566 GCA_013400335.1 Eurystomus gularis
GCCCCCCCCCTGCCTTTTTTTTTTTTTTTTTTTTTTTTTTTTTTTTCCCTCCTTTGCGGCAGCTCCCGTTCTTGCCAAAAGAATGCACTGGATGGAGCGAGGGAGCGAGCCGGGCGTGCGTGTGTGTGCGCGCTTGTGCGCGCCTGTGTTGCCACTGACTTCATTAAATCAAGCTGTCCCCGAGCTGCAGAGGCGCGGCAGCCTTTAATTTCGTGGCCCGGCTCTTGCGGGAAGCCGCCGTCGCCTTGGCGAGCTCCTGCCCTGGCCGCGAAGGGCTGAGCATCCCTACCGCCGCAGGTGGGGACTCTGCCCGCCACCCCTGCCCGGGAAGCCGGCCGGATGGGTGGCCGGGCTCCCGTAGGCTGCTGAAGATGGAGTCGGGAGGAGGGAGTTGGACACTTGGCTCCAACTAGGCTGGACCACGCTGCAACCTGTTCCCCTGGCCTCCCCTCCGCTGCGCTGGGTGCTGTACCAAAATTGCGTCTTCCTTTGCGATGGGGTGGATGGAAGGACTTGGATCTCAGCCCTTTTCCTGCCCGGTCTCTGCTGGCAGGCAGTCCCCGGGCTTCACTCGCTGGAGGGTGGTTAAAGGGAGAGCGGTGGGAAGGATGCGGCTGGGCTTAACCCCTTGCTTTGTGGCGGAAGGTGCTCAGGGAGCGAGGCACTGCGGCCCCTGAGGAGCACGAAGGACGGGTCTCTGCCCTCCCCGCTGCCCGGGTGGTCGTTCTGGGGGGGACCAGAGGCAGCCAGCTGCCCACCATGCCACCCCAGAGGCTCTGAGCTGGGGCCACGTTGCCGCCTCTCCCTCTCCATGCGGGTCCCCGCTTTCCCAGAGGGATGGAGGAGAGACGGAGCTGAGCATCACCCAGAGGGGAGGAGGGGGCTGTGGTTGGGACTGCACCCCGCAACCTCCCTCCCTCTTTTCTTCCCCCCCCCCCCCCCCCCCCCCCCCCCCGCCTCGGTAGTGCTGCTTTGGCTCACCTGTGTGTTTTCTTCCAGGATGGCTCGCTTTGGGGAGGCAGTGGCCGGCAGGCTGGGCTCTGGAGATGGGGGCTCCGACCAGAACCGGAGCCGGCAAGGACCTCCTGCCCCTGCGGGAGGGACCCCAGGAACCTTCAAGCAAACCAAAGCGCAGAGAGCCCGGACTATGGCTCTTTACAACCCCATCCCTGTCCGGCAGAACTGCTTCACCGTCAACAGATCGCTCTTCCTCTTTGGGGAAGAGAACATAGTCAGGAAATATGCCAAGAAGCTCATCGACTGGCCATATCCTTTCTGCGTCCCCTGCAAGCCCCCACCTTGCTCCCCGGATTTGCCTCGGTGGCCGCCCAGGACACGTGCGTGTGGCACTAGCTGGCAGGTAAGCGCCTGCCTTCTGCTCTCCTTTGGCTGCCGAGTGGGGTGCCCTGTCCCCCGGGGATGCTCTCCTTGCCCTGTTGCTGCTTCCCCTCTTGTGCTCCACGGGGTGCCTGGTGGGGAGCTGAGCCCCTTTTCCCTGTGGAGAGCCCCTTGGTCCCTCCCCAGGCTTGGATTTGGAAGCACCCCATGCTGGCAAGGAGGGATGCTCTGATCCCGGTTTAACACTGTGCGCGTGTGGTGGGGTTGGGGGGTCACTGCCTTTCCTCGGTGCCTTCATGTCTTGCTGGAGTTTTGTCACTCCACCCCACCTGGAGCCACCCGTTCCATTGGGGATGGACCCGCAGGAGCCCATGAATCCCCAGTCCCTGCTGGGTGGTGGCTTTGTCCCCTCCTGCCCCTGCCTGCATGTGCCCTCTTTGCTGCTGGTCACACCTGTCAGGGGCACAGCCATCCTTACCCTGCAGCCCCTGGCTCCCCCCACAGCTCCACAAACTGGCTGCCCCCTCCCTGTGGCAGAGGGGAAGATACTGAAACCTCTGGCCGTGCCCTGCAGCCCCTTACGGGGCTTGTTCAGGGAACCGTGCTTTATACTTGGGACCCACATCTCCTATGGCTGGGTGGAGGGTGCAGATCCTCCACTCCTTCCCTTGCTCCTCCATCCTTTCATACACCCCCGCGTCCTTTTCTCCCCTCCTACCCTCCCTGAGGGTGCTCTAGCCGGTGCTCAGCACTGCAGCACGCAGCTCCTCATCAACCTGGGCTCAGCACCCTGCTGCCCCCGGAGACCCCTCCTGGTTTTGCTCCCACCAAGAAGCTGAGCCTGAAAACTTCAGCGTGGCCACACTAGGACCCTCCCCATGCTGTTTTCTGCAGTGGTGATTACATGCGGCTCTTGCTGCTGCTGCTCTCCCTCCCTGCAACTTGTTGGTTAACTTGCCGGCTCCTCCGGCGGGCGCAGGAATGCTCGCCCTGGTGCCAAGCAGCAATGCCTTGGGCTGGTGCAACAGGTACCTTGGGGAAACCCTCCGGTGAGGTGCAGGGATACTGGGTGGCTCACCCACCCTGCTGAGCATCACTGGGAAAATAATGCCTTTGCAGCTCCCACATATTAGGTCGAGCTACTGCCAGGCAGGAGCTGGGGAGCTGCGAAGTCCCCAGGTTAGGGGGGTGACCTGGAGGTGAACAGTCTGAATTCCCTGCAGCATGCCTAAATCTGTCCCTGCTGATAGTGCCTGGGTGCTGATAGTGCTCGGTGGGCAGTGGTGGGAGCATACATGTGGTAGCAAGGATGGGGACGCGGCAGCTCGGCTTGGAGCCCTGCAGGGCAGCAGCCAGGCTGGCCTGCCTGCTTTTCCAGAAGATGCCAAATTATTCATGTGCTTTTTCAGCACGGTGTGGGAGGGCCCTCGCCCCTTCGGTTTTAATTTAAAGCAAAAAGGAGCTGAGGTGCTGCTGCTGGCCCGGCACTCCCTGCGTGGGCTGGGGTCCCGTGCCGGCGTGATGTCTCATCTCCAGGCAGCTGCTGTCTCCTAGAGACTAGAGCTTCACCACCGTGCAGTAAAAACTCCCCAGCATTATTCTTTGCTGGAATTTGCAATACATGAGGGAGATGGGCTCATTTTTTTTTTTTTTTTCTGGAAGTGAGTGACATATCCCCATGTGAGTGCTGGGAATGGGTGTGCTCCAGGCGCGGGAGCTGAGCATCCTTGGCTGTCCCTTGCTTGGCTGCCATCTCTTTCTAAGAAATTCATCCACCTTGCAGCTCCTCTGCACCACTTTAGCTCTTGAGGGCATGCAGATGAACAAGGCTTTTTAGTGATGAGTTTGGTGAGGTGGGCCAGGCATGTTGTTCCCATCCTTGTAGATGTAGCCTGGCACGTGTAGCCAGTGCCTCTTGGTACAGCCAGGGAAAACGTGAGCATTTCAGCTGCCTGGCCCAGTGCCTGTGGCATGACTTCTGGGCGAGGGTGGTTTAGGGAGGTGAACATTGGATTTTGGCCACAGTCAATGAGACCTGCTGGCCTCGGGAAGCAGGTGGCCAGTCCTGGTGCTGCAGGTCAGAATGGGCAGGGAACCAAGGAAAGCCAAGGGGGTTGGGGTGGAGCGCGGAGAGGGATGGAGTCTCTTCTTCATCCAGCTCCAGTTGACTAGGTAATAGGGCTAAAAATAACTGGTGATTCAGGCCTGTATATCTGCTGGGTAACTGTATAATTATAACCAGCAGCCTCTGCAGTTTGGTTTCCCAGTGTAAATAGGGATGATGTGTGGAAAGGAAGAAGGCGAAATACGAGAAACTGGGATTGGGGTACAGCTCCATGGGAGACAAGCCTTTGCTCAGTTCCTTGCTGGGAAGTCCAGTGCATTACCTCTAGTGGAGCTGATTTTTTTACTGGTCCTGCCCAAAATGTGAGGCAGCTGCTGGTTTGGCTGTAGGAACGTCTACTCCTCATCTCCTTCAGAAACAGCCTTGTCCTGCCTGCTGTCATCCTGATGGCCAGGCCTTCAGCCCTGATTTCATTTGTTTAGCTGCTGGAAAGCTTCAATTCGGTTAGCACATGAGATGGGCTGTAGCTCATCTATATCTGCTCCGTTCTTCATCTGCTTAATCACATTTGACCTGGATAAGATCCCTCTCCCGTCCTAGAAAGGCCAGATGACATTGCGTGGCTCTGGCTCTGTCCGCACTGACAGCCTCCGGCTGCAGGCACACACTGGCCGCTATACCTGTCCCTCTGGTTTGAGAGGGAAGAGGGATGTCTATCAGTCCTCTGGGCACCTTGCTGTTCCCTGCAGCAAGGGCTTTCTCCTGTCTCAGCCCCTTTGAGGACCGAATCTGGTGCTGGGCTGGCCAATAGCAGCCAGGATGTCTGCAGAGCCCCAGTGTACATCCAGCCCAACACACATGGGGATTTTGCTCTGTGGAATATGTGCCTGAACTGCTTTGCTCATGATGACTCCTGCTTTGAGCCGGGCATCTCTGATGCTTCAGGGGCACTACTCCCTGGGGACCCTGCCAATGTTATGCCCCACCTGGACAAGCATCTTCTGCACCTTTGCTTTTGCACAGCCAAGATTTCAGCAGGTCTTGGCTCCCTGCAGGAAGAGCTGCACCATGTTGTGCCATCCTTGGGCAGCTCCCTCCTTGCGGTACCCAAGAACATCTCTATTTTTTTTTATTTTTTTTTTTTTTTGCCTTCCAAGGCTGTTTTCTGTGCCCTTCATTCATCAGATTTTAAAATGCCTTTTTTTATTTTTTGGGAGGGGCGAGTAGGTGTAATGGCAGGTCCATCTTTTTGACAGCCGGGGAGAACGAGGCTGCCTGTCAGATGGTGAATTTAAACAGAGGCAGCTGTTGTCATGGTGACACCAAGTTGCATCCTGTTGCTGTGGCAACCAAAGTTAAAAAACTGATGTTAAGGCAGGAAAATCACATGATGCGGTTCTTTTTGTTTTTTTTTTTTTAAAAAAAAAAGAGAGAAATTTGATTTCTAGTTTTTAAGTGCAGGGTAAGGTGTGTGAGAATGAGATGCTTCTCCACGGAGCTGCTCACACGTGGTGGGCAGGCACCCACATCCCTGCGGAGCAGCACTGGTGTGGGCAGCTCTGCCTTGACCAACTCCTGCCTGGCACTGCCTTTGGTTTAGCACCTGATGGAGACCAGACCACCAGATTTTGGAGTTGTAAGCAGCAACATCTATGGCTGCAGAGAGCAAGCGGAGTCTCCTTGTTGGAGACATGTCCGTGGAGCGAGGTTTAGGCAGGCTGAGCACCTTGCTTGGGTGCTCCTTGTGAGCTGTGCAGGGACATGAGCACAACCCCAAGCCCCCGCTTGCTCTCCTGAGCCTCTTTTGCTGTGTGTAATGGGTGTGCAGGAGCTGGCTCACGTTCAAAATGTGGTGGGAGGATTTGAGGTCTATTAGCAGCTTGTCCTTCTGGACATCGCTTTCTGTCAACCCCAGCAAAACACAGATGGGCTGGGAGTGCTGGGTGGCAGGGGGCAGAGATGGGGACAGCCCTGAGAGGCCCCGGCTCTATGGCTATTTGAGGGCACCTGGATAAACTCATCTGCTGAGGAAAGATCCTCTGTGACCTCGGGGACAGGACAGGGAGGTGCTGTAGGACTGGAAAACCCCAGAGCTGATTTAGGACCAGTCATGGTCTTTGCTCCATTTGGCATTTTGGGTTTCTCTTGGAAAACAGCCTTGGAGAGGAGGTGCTCGCTTTCCTGCTGGAATATGGAGCTGAGAGGAGGGGGCTTGTGGCATCCTATGGATGGGGATGTTGTAGAGGTGGGTCTTTATTCCCATCACACCATATCTGTGCAGGCCAGGCAGCAGTGGTGGGCTTGGGACCAGCGAGATTAAGTCCACAGATGTAGGAACCGAAGCTCCATGTCGTTGATACCTGGGGAGCAGGGAAAGCTCCTCAGTGCAGCAGGGCCTGGGGGAAGCCTGTGGAGCAGTGGGAAATGGAGGCTTAAGTTTCTAGGCAATGTTAGAGCTGGGCTTTGGTGGTACAGGCAGGGTGAGGGGTTAAATCATTCCTGCCCTTCTTGCTGGCCCTCTGAGGTAGACTTCCCCAAGAGCTCCTTCAGAGATGCCTGCATGGCCTCACTCCTCTGACTCTTCTGCTCCTTCCCCACCTACCTTCCCAGGAGCAGGGAGAAGATACAATCACTAAAGTGGAGAGGTAGAGGAGGGGGTCTCCACAGCTCCTGGTCCTCACCTGAATTTGGGAAGGTATTTATCTCACACTCAGCCTCTTGGGGAGGTTGTATCAATGTGCCATCAGCATCATAAATCGGTCTTTGTGGCTTAGAGCTGGGCACACTCCCTGCTTTAGCAATATAGATGTTCTGGGTTGGCTGATTTTGGCTCCCAGTTGGGGAGGGAGATGAACGGGGGAGTCAGCTGGAAGCAAGGATCCACCAGTGGTTGGACATCTCCCTGGTGTTCCCTGCCAGACCTACCAAGGAGCCCTAGTTCCAGGCATGGGGTTAGCTTGCAGTACCTCCTCTGAGTGGGCTGGGGCATGGGTCTGGGTGGGGTCTGTATGGCCTGAGGGCACCTTCCCAACCCCAAACACAACAGGAGGGAAGTGTGGAGCTGCAGGTGTGGTGTGCACAGGAATCGGTTGAGTTGCTAAGGAAACAAGTCAACGGTGCAGGGGAGAGAGCATTGGGTAAAGGAGATAAATCAATAAGAAAACCTATTTTTATCGGCTCCCTAATGATTCTCCAGGAGAAGCCAGACGAAGGAGGAGGAGAAGACTGGAGGGCTTTCATTACTGGGCTTGGAAGGAGGCGAGTGCTACTCTGCATTTTGGGTGGCTTGAAGGTTGTGTAATTAGACATGTAACAAGAGAGGAAGGAAAGGAGTGACAGAGCATTGTCCGGTTGGCTCCAGCACTGAGCTGGGAGGATGCTTACTTGGCAGAAGTGAAGTTTGTAGATAAAATCTTCCCTGGTTCAGCCAGATATTCATGTTGTCCCTTGAGGAGGGCTTTCTTACCCTGGGCCTCCCAAAACCTGGCATAGCTGGAGATGTGGTGGCTTGTTTCTGCAGAGTTGATGCCTTGCAGCTCTCACCTAGCTCCAGATGTGATAACCCAGGCTCAGGTCCTTGGAAAATGGGACCAGTGGGTTTTGGAGAGTTGGTTTTGGAAGAGACCTTGTACTTAGGTCACTGTTTAGAGCAGTGATTGCCCTGCTTCCCTTAGACTTGATATCTGCTAACCCACATGCTATGTACTTGCTGGAGGTGAAGCGGTGACGTGGTCTCGTGCTGGGGCTGTGACAGATGTGCACTGGCCTCACACTGTTGAGCCAGATGTTGGAGCCAGCAAGGAAATATAGGGGTGAGCTGAGCTGTTAGAGGAGGTCCTGAGTCCTCCAAGCCGTTCCTGGGCAGGGCTCCCATGCTGCTGGATTTGCAGAAATGGGGTTTTTCCCACCTGGGTGTTTCTCCCGTGGGACTGATGGCCACAGGAGGGAGGAGGTAGATGCCCAAGGTGGTGGGGAGGAACATGGGATGCTCAGCAGCGTTAGTTGCACTGAGGCAGACAGGCTGATTCCACACTTCTCATCTAGGCAAATGTGCCTAGTGCCTGGGGAGCTGGCTGCACCGCCCTGCTAACATGCTGTTTTCTTCTAAGCCTGTGCTAATTGCTCACAGACTTTCAGGAAAATGAAACAAAAAGACCCCAGATAGGCCAGTGGCACAGGGCCAAGTGTCGCCGTCTGTGTATCAGCTGAAGTGTGTGGCCAGAGGTGGGAAGTGGGGAAAGCACATGGCTTCTGCAGGAGCCATGTGACGAAATCCTTGCTTGTATTAAGCCTCCGAGGAAAACTCTTGGGATCTGGCCTCCCCTCAAGCACAGGGAGCTGCTCGCGATTGATGTCCGGCTGGCACCGAGGTCTGAGCCCACGGCAGTGAGCTCTGCAGTGGTCTCTCTTTTGGTTTGCCTTTAACTTAGCAGCCATTAATTTCACTAAGTGGCCTTTTAAATGCTTTGGCTGAATCTTTCCTGGCTCTTTTCCCTCCCTAAATACATCCCAGTTCCTTCAGGCTCTCCTTGGCTGCTCATCCTGGCCAGCTCTCTGGGGACCTGCTCCGGTGCCGGCCCCACTCCCACCTTGTCCATGTGCTGCAACGTGCATGGGGTCACCTCTGCCAGGATTGCTGCAGCTGGGATCACTTAATTGTTTCCAGTTTCCCATGCTTGTGGCCAGCACTGAGACGTCTTCTCTTGCCCATGGGCTCAGGGCCACTGGTTTAAAGCATCTCGCTGTAGTCAGTGGCTTCAGTGGCCAAAAGGCAAGGCTGCAAAATAGAAAATCATCCCTTTTCCCGAGGGCAATGGCCTGCGTGTTTGGCACCTCCTGGCCTCAGCGGTGTGAACCTGAAGCTGCTGGATCTCCAGAAGCCCAGGGAGGTGAAGAAGGGCTTAGGTCCCTGTGTTGGCTTGGGATGGCAGAAGTGTGGATGATTTCTTTATGGGCAAATCTATTCCAGGCAGGATCCCATCCTCTTTCCACAGACACAAGCCCTGGGAAAGTGGCAGCCCCTTCCCAGGGTGGCTGCTGAGGCCAGTGGTGACAGTAGTAGAGCTGTAGGTTTTTGGCCTGGAGGGAGTGGAGGAGAAGTGTGCTGCCTGCTGGTGAATCTCACCTCATTTCATTATTGAGGACAACAGGGCTTTTATTGCAAAGATGGGAAGTCAGAAAGATATGGCCATCCTGTCACTTGGAAGTGCTTTGTTTTCAGGACTTGGCAGTGGGCCAGGCAGGAGGAGGGAGCCCTGTGAATCTCAAAAGGTGGGAGGGACCTGAGTTTTGGGTGCTCTCCTGGGCGTCAGCCTGCCCTTTTCTCTGCCTTCCCTCCCCACTCACTCAGGCCCTCAGATGCCAGCATCTGCTGCCACTTGTCCTGGCATGGTGTTGGTTCTGGAGAAAGGTGTGTAAGTCTTAGACACAGCAGTAGGACTTAGAATGTTTGTAAGGGGCCAACCAGATCCTGTTGATAGGGTGCTGCTACCCCTTAGGGTCTCACTGAAAAGCAGCTGAACTGATGTCTCCATAGGGAGTTTCCACTCTGCCTGAACTGAAGCTCAGATCTAGGCACTGTTGATGTCTTGAGTTGCGAACGCTCAGCCTGGTCAAGGGACCCTTGGTTCCCAGGGCATGTCCACCCTACCAATGCAGGGCCCAGGGTGGGCTGATCCAGGTCAGATCCCCAGGAGCTGCTAGGGATGCCCAGTCTCCTTGGGCTGTGAAGATGGTCCCTCCTGTGGGGATGCTTTAGGACTGGGGCTGCTGGTAGCCTGTCCCATCTCTCCTCCAAGCCCCATCTCCTGCCGCTTCATGATAGAGGAGAGAAGGCAAGTAATGGGGCTATGGCACGCAGAGATGTGCCAGCCCCAGCCGCTAGCATTTGATGCCAAGGAGACCCTCCCTGACAATGCCAGGGACCATGCAAAAACCTTCTCCAGATGAAGCCTAGCCTGGCTGTCCACCTTCATACCTCGGGGCTTCCACCACAAGCACCATCTGTCTCCCAAGAGAGTTCACAGCCAGCAAAGGCTATTGGTTAATGTGCCATGAACTTGGGATGAGGCTCAGCAGGTCTCTGGTGAGGAAGATCTTTGGGGCTCTCAGTTCTCTTGTCACTCCTCTCATTTCCAAACAGCACCAAGCTCTCCGGCCTGGGAGCAGTGGGGGATGCAAGCTGGGCTGCATGTCCATGTTCCTGCGGGGAAAACAGTGGTGGTGAAGGGTGGACAGGGATGGGTTGGTGGGTTAGGGACATTATCTACCACTTCTCTGCTCCTTAACTCCCCTCCACTCCCTTTGAGTACATGATCCTGGCGACCATCATTGCCAACTGCATTGTGCTGGCCCTTGAGCAGCACCTCCCCGAGGATGACAAGACGCCCATGTCACGGAGATTAGTAAGTACCCCACATCTGTTCCTTTCCACCCTGCATCAAGGGGTCTGGTGGGTGAGCAGGGGCATCAGCCAAGGGGAGCCACCCCATCCAACTAGCCATTTTTTTTTCTGATTCCGGGATTGTAGGGCAGGAGGTTTCTTCTGGGAGCAGGTCCTCCAGCCTTCTTGGGGTTGCTGTCACATACTCCTTCATGGAAAGTGTTCAGGAAGGTTTAAGCTCCTTAAAAAGTGGGGTAGGGAGGGGGGACTGGGCAACTTGAATGGATCATAGCCACCCTCTTTTTATTTCCAAGGTTGATGCTGGCTGAGGAAGGGCTGGGAAAGCTCCCAAAGGACAGGATGGGGCTGGGGAGGGTTGGATGGGACATGAGTTGCATCAATGTGCAATGTTTGGCGCTGTTTGCCCAGTCCTCCCCTCTCACCGTGTCACTGGTTCCCTTCTGGCAGGAGAAGACGGAACCCTACTTCATTGGGATTTTCTGCTTCGAGGCTGGGATTAAGATTGTGGCTCTGGGGTTCGTTTTCCACAAGGGCTCGTACCTGCGCAACGGCTGGAATGTCATGGACTTCATTGTGGTCCTCAGCGGGTGAGTCAGCAGCACTGGGCCATTGCTGGGGTTGGGCAGCCGGGCACAGGAGCTCATTCCAGGGGGGCAAGGGCCTGTGTTGCTGTTGGTGGTGGTGTTCCTTCATCCCAATGAAGGAGGGGAGGATGGCCTCCTGCCTGGAGGCTTCTGTGTCCGCTTTGCTGCGGGCAGCTGATGGTGGGACAGGGTTCCTGATCAGGAAAGGAGGGCTGGCTCTGAGGGAATCATGTCTAGCTTTCCTTAGCTATTGGCCTGGTACCTGTCACCCTTGTAGGCATGAGGTGAGGATGAGGTAGGAGCGTGGCTTGATAAGCACCTGGATGTTGGTCTAGGAGAGGGTTTGGTCAAACCCTACATGGGGAGGGAGAAAAATCTCTTCTCCTCATGCCTTCCCAAGCACTTTCTAGCCTTGGCCTGGTGCTGGGGGTTGGGCAAAGAGGTCTGAGTAGGGCTGTGTTTCCAGGTGATGCTTGTTCTGTGTTGCAGCCTGCAGCAGTGATGCTGGGGGTGGTAGCACACAGAACTTCACAGATGCTGGTTGTGTTGCTGGTGGTGTCACCTGCCAGGGACGTGGCCCAGATTTGAGTCCTGCTTGCAGTGTGATGGACTAAGCCAGTGACATAAAAATGAGCAGGAGCATTTGGGCTTGTGTTAGTCAGCACTGGTAGAAGCCCCCCAAGGGTGACCTCCCTGGGCCCCTTGCTGTGTAGAGGTGAGGGGGATGGTGCCTACAGCTACCGAGGGTCTCTGAGGAAGGGGTGCCTGGATTGTGGGCATTACTTTTTGTGCGCTGATGGAAACATTGTGTTCAGAGGAGCTGGTTTGATGCATACAAACAGATGGTGCCTGTGGGTCTCTGAGCACTTTATGAGCTCCGCTGGCAGCAGAGCAGCTGCAGAGCTGGCTGGGAAACTGAGACATGGGAGCCAGGCAAGATACCTGGGACCTCTCTCAGGTTGCTGCACAGTCCTGTCTCTCGGCTTGCAGCCTTCTCCTGGGTGGTGGCACCATGTAGGACATAATACCCATTTGGGTGTTCAGAGAAGGAAGTGGGATGCTGAGCTGGGTACTACCAGGGATGTGGTGTTGAGCATTGCTTGTCTGTGGTGGAGAAGTGCAAGCTGGGACTGTGTTTGAGAGAAGGTTTGAGGAGAATGTGACCAGGAACATCTTGATTCCCTTGGTCCAATGTGGACCTGGATGGCCTTGCTGGGAGTGAGACCATGCCTGCCTGTGAAGGCAGGGTATCTTGGTGTGCTGGTGTTGGGGTGATGCTTCATGATGGGCAGCAAATAGGCTGCTTATAGACAGTGCCATCATCACATGAGGCGCTGCTGGCTCTTCTGCATCTACAGAGTTACTCTTGGGAGGGCTCTGTGGCCAGGTGGGCTCAATGCTGTGGGGAGAGCAGCCAGGCACAGCTCCTTTGCTGCGTGAAGGTGGTCACATCCTATGTCACATCTCTGAGGACAGTGTGGGACACGTGTCACCTCTGGTAGCAACAAGAGGGGATGTCTCGGCGTCAGTGTGCAGCTGTGGTGCTGGGTTCAGTGTGCAGAAAGCAGCTGGGTGGCTGGGAAATGCCCATCAGCCGTCTCCCGGCCCAGGCATCCTCTGGGGCTGGGAGAGGAGGTTCACTGTGGACCTCTCCCTGCCCTCGCCGCAGCTCCGGGTAAGCTGACTGAAACGGAGCCGGTGCTGAGTCAGCGCTCAGCAGTTACTCACTCCAGGCCAGATTCCATGCCAGGGAATCAGTTGTCCATGAAGGATTGTTAGTGCCATGCTGGCCGCCCTGCTGGGATGTGCCTGGGTTCCCCTGACACCTCTGGTTATGGGGCACAGCCCTCTGAGGTCTGCATCTGATGTTTGCTCCAGCAGGATGAAACCTTCTCTCAGAAATGCCCAGTTACCCACCGGCTTTGCCCTAGCGGTGCCAGTACCCACTGGCATGGGCTTGGTTTTCAGGGTGAATTCTGTGGTATGGTGGGTGGAGAAGGCAACCTGCAGATTTTCATCCTGAACCAGTTTTGGGGAGAATTGGGTCACCGAGGGATCAGCTGGACCAGGTCACGGGCTCCTCTGTGCTGTTCAGCTCTTGCTTTTGCTGTGTGGTGCTGACAAAGCTGCTGGTTTTGGGTGCCATGGTTGCGCCTCCTTTGCAAGAACTCTTGCCTGTTTGATCTGCTGAATTATTGGCAAATTTCTTCAGCAAATAATCCTCGGCTGGCAAATGACTTGCAAACAGCTTGTGGGAGGGGGTTTGTGCTTGGCAGTTCACACTGTGTCGGTTGCGTAAGGCGGGTAGTGAAGTCTGCATGAGGGATGTGTGCGACCAGTGGGTTCAGGAGCATCTTTGCAGACTAAAACTTTACACTTGATTAATATGTGAGTGTCCAGACAGTGACTATCAATCTTGGGAGAATTAATGGTCATTGGCATGTCATCGCTACTTAGCAAGAGGCAGTGGCTGTGGTGGAAGGAATATTGTGAGCATCAGAGGTAGTGCTCGCCTTGGGATGTGCTGTCTAGTTTGGGGGGCTGATGCATCCCATGATGATGGATCAGAAAGAGGATATCCACTGAGCAGGACCAACTCCAAGGATCCATCCGCCATGGACCCACAGGGACCCAGCATCATTCTTGATGGCCCTTGTCCCTCCAAGGGTGATGCAGGGGATTACTTTTCCTTTCTGGACTTACTTCTTGACACATATCCGATAGGAGAGGTGGTATCACAGCCCCAGACACTGCATTGGGGTTTCCATGAGCAGCAGGATTTCCTGGGCATGCTCTCCTTGGCATAAATTAGTCTAATGAGGAGCTGCTGCCATGAGTGGCATCCTGGGACCCTGTGAAGGAATGGCTGACACTGACTTGGGTTCAATTGGTGTTTGCTTCTTGTGTCAGTACATCCAGTTTTTCCATCTCGGTGGAAATCAACACCTGCTTAAAACTCCCTGATACTAAAGCTTCCACCGGGGAACTAATAGTTTCATTTGTAAACCTGCTCTGTTTATAACCTGTGCTTTCCAAATTGTCATCGCTGCCTGAAAAAAACAGCCTGTTCTCCCCTAGCTGAAAATACTTTCATCCCCACACGTGCATAAAATACCTTCACTCGTTCTGAGGCTGAGTCAGGGAGGGGATTGTCAGTGTATCCCCTGGGCCTTAGGGATGCTTGCCTTTCCCATGGATGAACCAGAGCTGGCTGGGTGATGAAGCTGGACTTGTGACCTGCTCCATGCAGTGTGTCCTGGACCAAAAAAGGGGAAAACAGGAAAAATGGTCAAAGAGGGCAGCGGGAGCTTGGTGACGTCTCCACTGGTGGTCCTGAGAGGGTGAGGTTGAAGGAGCTTCAGCTATCAGCAACTGGAGCATCAGCTCCCTGCTCTCCAGGTGCTGTTAGTGAAACAAATAGAGATTGAGGATTCTAATCCTTGCCATACACCATATTTGAAGGAATTAATGAAAAAAAGGGGTTAAACTCCTGCACGTATCCGGGTGGGTGTGTGCTTCACACACTCCAATGCCTGAGCATCATAGCACTGCGCTGGCTTTTTTAATAGCAGTTGCAGTGGTAATACAATAACACATTACATGAGAGGTGGAAGGGGTGGGGGAACACTTCTAACAACAGGGAAAAAATGAAAATCAAAAGGCCCTTGTGAAGTTGTGCTGCTAAGGAGCCAGGGAAACAGCTGCTGTAAAACCAGGATAAATACACCGGGGTCACTAAAAGGAAGAGCTGGCGTCAGGGTTTTTCGGAGGCTTTAATAACAGCCGCTACACCTGGATGCCTTTTGTGAAGCCCTTGGGCACTGTGGTTTTCATTAAGGGATTTTGTGGGGTGGAGTGTGGCCAAGGGAAGGCAGGAATGAATGATCACCGGTGGTGCCTGCCACCGTGCCCTTAGCAAACTCAGAGCCGACTGGGCAGGCACTAGCCCATGCCAGCAGAGGAAAGCCCAGCTCTCCAAGCCCAGACAGCTGGCCCCAAAACCAAAGTCCTCTCCCAGCAAAGGCAGGTGGCAGTTGTGAGCCTGGCCTCTCCCTCTGACCTCACAGTGAAATCCTGTGCACACCCATGCCCTGATTTTCAGCCACGGCTATGGTGAAGCAGTAGAGAGCTGTTCCCAGGAAGCTGCTTCCCTTCTTGCTGTGAGGTTGCAATGTGAGCATGAGGACAAGGAGGACAGGTTGTTTCTCATTGTGGTGCTGCCTGGATTTTAGGATGACCATCCTGGAAAGTGCCTGGAAATTTTTTGCAATTTCTCTGGACTCCCGTATGGTAGAGACGAGGATGCTTTGCCCTCTGGTATTTAGTGCACTTTGCTCAACCCAAGTTCTGTGTGTTTTAGATGGTCTTTTTGGTCTCAGAGGTCCAGAGATGGAGAGGAGGCCCATGAATGGGCACTGGCGGCAGCTCTGTGTGGCAATATTTGTATGCTGCATCCCCTCATGGTTTGGGGTGCTCCCAGCAGCATGCCTGGCACCCCATACATGTATGAGAGCACACATGGGTACATGTGCACACCCAGGCCGGCAACAAGCTCTACTCCTGCTGCTGACACCTGCTTTGTCCTAACTGAAGGCGGACAACACACCTCCAGGCAAGGAAGCTGGGGGGAACAGATACATAGCTTGGAGAACAAGCGTTAAATTGGACCACAAGCGCAGCATCCCAACAAGATTATTCTGCTGGAACCTGTACTGCTCTAAGGAGTGCTGGCCTGTAGGGTAAACCAATAAAGAGACAACCCATAATCCAAAAGTGGAGCAATCCTTTAATCGCACCAGACAAGCCTTGTTTAACTTTTCCCTTCTTTTTCTTTCATGAATGGTGCCAATTTTCAACCTGATGTCTGCCCCATCTCCCACCCCCTTCCAAGCTCTTTTCTTCCAGGACAATCAGTAAAGTGTTTGGTCTTTCGTTTGGATGAATAATTAATTTCCCAGCTTTGTGAATGATTCATGTGCCATATGCCACGGTGATGACAGGCACATCCCGTTGCCACCTTGTACAAAGGGCAGCACCATTTCCCCGGCCCAGTGAGGGGATGAGATGGGTGACAAGGAAAAAGGCTTCACGCTGCTGGGAATGGGTGGTGGGAGGACAGGAGGAGACTCCTGGGCAGGCACACCCATGACTCTGACTTTGAGGAAGACTGACATCCTGCCTTCCCCTGGTGCAGGATCCATTCCGCGTGCTGCTCACGTGCTTTTCCCCGTCCTTCCTGGCTCCTGCAGAATGAGTCAGTCCCTCCCACGCAGCTCCTGGTCCCCTGGGACATCTCATCTGCTCCCAGGCCCCCCTCCACCCTGTGTGGTCGCTGGGGACTCCCGTCACAGCCCTGGAACCCTTGCAGAGCTCCTGGGCTGAGGTGAAGCCCTTGTCCTCCCATGGGGGTAAAGCCTTGGGCCAAGCTGCAAAGTCCTTGTGTACCTTTGTGCTGCCATGGACCTTGCTCTGGGAGAGGAGTTGCAGGGTAAAAACCTGGCTTCAGGGAAGGGGTTATTTTCTGCCACATCCTCACGCAGAGGTGTGGTATTACCCAGGCTAGGGTCTCAGACCTCTCCTTTAGCATGGGTTCAGCCAGCTCCTGCTGTGGTACAAGGTGGCCTGTGCTGTATTTCTCTTGTGGGGTCCGCTCTCCAGCCTCCCAGCAATGATTTTAGGTTTCCACCAGGTCATCTATGTGCAAATGCTGTTTCACCAGCATCTCTTACCCCTGTCAAATCTTACATCCGCTGAGAGGCATCGCAGGGGCCAGAGGCAGGAGGAAGGTACAGGGTCTGGCCATCTTACAGAGGGATGCTCCCTCATGCACCAGATCCTAGGGACTTCTCCAGGAAGAGGTGGCCTTGTGGGATCATTTTGTTCCCTAGATACAAGGGTAGTGAAGGCAGATTTTGTCATTCACCATTGTAACACCTTACAGGGGGTTGTTGGGTGTCCGGTTTAGGGCTCTCAAGGCTGCCTGGAAAGAGGAGATCAGCAGCTTTGCAGCAGTGCAATCCACTTGAGTCATGGCCCCAAAACCTAGAAAGAGAAAGCAAAGATGATGGAGGCCTTGACGTTGCTCTGAACTATGCTGAGGGCAGCACTTGGACTTGATGTCCCTGTCCCTTGGCATCCCCAAGCAGAATCACTGTGTTCTGCTGGGACATCTTCAGGGTGGGTGACCTGATACCTCTGGCCCTGTGTTGAGCAGAGTTTGGACCTCAGAACCCAGAATACATCCTGCTACTCATGATACTGCCTGCAGAGAGGGGAGGGATGGATTCACCGGCAGAAAAGGGGCAAAATTGGGGTAAATTCATCAGGTAACTTACTTTCCATGAGCTGTTTGACCGGTGTATTAATTATGAAGTAGTCTCCCTCATAGAGTCAGGTGGCAGTGCAAGCCCTCAGGGGCCTTTCCACTTAATTATAAATATTAATTTGCACATCAGCCAGCCAACCAGCACCCTCCCTGCCCCAGATTTTGAGCTGAGATTAGTCTGTCTCAGCCAATCCCTCCCTCCACCCATCACACCCCAGAGCTGCCCGTTGCTGGGACGGTTTGTCTGTGTGTTCCTGTGCAGCAGTCCCTGATGGAAATGGTTGAGGAGTGCTCAGTTTGGGGGGTCTGTGGGATGAATTGAGGGTCAATCTGATCATTTAGGGGGGTCCCTGGCATGAAGCCCCTTGCAGCCAAGCTATGTGGGCTGTCCCCAAGGGCTGAGGCTTCAGGGCTGCTGGAGCTGCTCCTGATGGGATGATGGGGAAGGGAGTGGGTGCGATGCATGGCCTCTAGCATGGGCAGTGGAGCCTTGGTGGGTGCTGTAGTGTGCACTAGCGACCAAATTTAGTGCTGGCTATGTGCTGGTAGAAGGGCTTTGTGTGGCAGGGTCATCAAGCATCACTCATGGTTTATTCTGCTAAGTCCCAAAGAGGGGAGAGACTTTTTAAATGTGATTCTTTTAATTATTTTCTCTCTCGAGAAAAGCAATGCATAGGTGCAGGTCTTCAGCTGGAGGCGAGGGAGTGTGCTTTGCTCAGCTGCTGGGAGCTGGAGCGGTGCCCAAGGGCTGAGCATCGCTCTGCCAGCAGCCAGCCCCAAAGCCCGCAGGTGCGGCTGGCCCAGCGGGAGCTCGCCCTTTGCTCCGGAGCCTGGGAACAAATAAAATAATCATCCTGGTTGCAAACACAAAGCATTGGATTCTTTTTTTTTTTTTTCCCCTGAAAGCATGTTTTTGTCTGCTGGTGATTGCTCACTATTCAATTATACTTTGGGGATTAGCATATATTTCCCATCCTGCCTCCTCTCTCATTTGCATCCTTCTTCTCTCTGCTCTTTTCTCTACCTGAAGTCTCTCTTCCCCCTTTCCTCCAAAGAAGTAAAACTAACCCCTTTGCCTGGGTGACCTATAAAAACGCCTTCACTTTCCCCCCCTCCCCTTCTTTTTTTCTCCAGTACATATGATGAAAAGCATGAGATCACTGGGATTTTTATAGCCCAATCTGGCAGCTTTTTCAGATAACTTGGATGGTGAGATGTAATTTTAGTTTGGGTCCTTGCCTAAAAATAAAGAATAATTATTAGCACATCAGATGTGTGGATATTGTAAGTGTTCGAAAAGGGTTTAAATTGTTCTATAGATACCGGAGCTGCTGTTCTGTATCAGCACCTTTTAAAGGTCTGTCACAGCCCAAGTCCCATCTCTATGCTGTGCATCTCAAGGAGCTAAAAGAAACCTTAACATGTGTCAATAAATAAATTGGAAATGGGTTGTACTGGGTGATACGGGTGGCTCTCTGAGGGGAAAAAAAAATAAATTAAAAAAAGGCATGCTTAGAGAGTTAAGCAATTAACAGGTGAGATGAAAAAGTCTGAAGCAGGGGGTTGTGTTTTGAGTGTTGTATTTATTAGCAGTAACATGGCGGTGGTGTCCATGCCTACTAGTGAAGCCTGGCTATCAGAGATAGGTGATGTCTGTTATTTGGAGCCACTGAAGCGCTTGGAAAAGACAAACAGAAGCCTTGCATTCCTGGAAGCTTGCTTGGCTTTTTCCAGCCACCTCCATTGCTCTAGTGGTGGTCCAGGGCTGCTCAGACCTTGCTTGAAGGCTCTGGGGTGCCTCAGTGCTCTGGGATGAGTGGGTTTGCCAGGAGGAGCTCCAGCAGCGTGTGCTGCTAGTGGGTCTGCCCTCACTGGGAGCCGCGGCTGTGCCTGCAAAAGGGTGTGCAGGCACTGCTATGGTGGGTCATCTTTCTGTCACCAGTCAGGAGACTTGTCTGCAGTGCAACCACCTCGCTCTGGTGATCTGTCCAAACCCCCTTCTGAAAGAGTTCATGATGTCCTTTGTCCCCCGGAGAGGACAAGGAGCATGTCATCTTGCCACAGAGGAGTCCCATTCTTAGCAGCTAATTTAGAGCGCTGGGAAGGAGTGCCCTGAAATCGCCTGAACCTTGCCTGAAGGCTCAGCACGGCGGCTCCTGAGCCCTTCAAACAAATCTGGGTTAGCGGAGGACTTTGCAGCCAGGGTGCTTTGCTCCCCTCTGCTGCAATGGGCAGCCCGTGATGGTCCTGCCCTGGGGAGGAGATGTGCAGTGGGGCTGGGAGCAGTGACAGCTCCATCTTCATCATTCTGTCTGGCTCTGCAGGACCACGGCTTATGCTGCTCTGACTAGTAGGAGAGAGCTGTCATTCCTGCTCTGCTGCAAGGGCCCTTCTAACTGGGCTTTTCATGGTGCTGGGCTTGTATCAGCAAGCCCTTGTGAGAAGGGCTGGAGCCCCCGTCCAGCCCAGGAGCATCCGTGGTCTCCCAGAGATGCTCGGCCCTGGCTGCAGTCAGCACAGTGGCTGCAAATGCTTTTGCCCTGTCCCTTTGGGAGGCTGGTTGTTCAGTAGGCATTGGGATGTGAGGAGCAAAAGCTGAAGGAGGGTCTCAGGGTCTCCAGTGTGGTGTTGGGTGCAGTGTCTCCTCTATGCTAGTGTTTTGGGGAGTGCTATGTTATCGTGCTCTCTCTGGCAGGTTGCATTGAAAGAGATGAAAGCGCCTGTGCTCTTCTCTCTCCCATGTGCTACTGAGTGGCCATGCTTTATCATACTTATTGATTTTGATCTTACAACCAATTTAATAGTGCAGCTCTCCCCAGCCTCTGGGTGCTCCTGACTTAATTAAGTCCCTCTTCTGCTCTCCCATCAGCCCCATGGGTAGTGGGGGCTGGTCATGGGCTGGGGCATGGGGACCTGCCGAAGGGGGATGATGGAAAAGGAAAGTGCCACCAAGGGTAAAAGATCCTTGTGTACACAGGGGCTAAGCAGCCTGATACACTGGGAGTGATGGATAATGCTGTGGTGATGCATCCAAGCTGCTGCTAGGGCCAGGCTTTGCAGTGGACCCCTGGTACTGGAGAAGGGAGAAAGAGGAGGCACAGAAAAGGAGTTGAAACAACCTGGTTTGCTGATGCGAGAGTGTTTCTGCTGCTGGGGTATCCTAGGAAACCCAGCCGCCTTTCTGGAGGGGCAGGTTGGTACCTGCCATACCTCAGGGAGAGGGGGAGAGAAGGAGTGCTAATTGTTCAGCACACCAGAGAGCTGCTCTGGCCTGTAATTAGATGAATTAGTGGAACAATGACCCAATTTCCCTCGGTTTTTGGATTGCTACAAACAACCCTGAGGTTGCTGCCTCCTTCTGCCCCACTCTCCTCCCTGTCTCCTCCTCTCCTATCCACGGCTCCTCCACTGCAGCCTTCCCTTCTCCTTCTTGCCCAGCACCCTGGGGACTGAGCCCAGTTGGGAGAGGATGCCACAAGCTCTGGTACCTCCATCTGTGTTCCCGTGGCTATATTGACATCCCCAAACCACACCATCCCCATTCCCCCAGCAAGTACAGGGACCCTGAGTATTTCCACTGCTGGACTCAGTGTGCACCAGCTCCCTTCTGCCCCAGTTTGTTTTCCAGAGATGAGCTCAAAAAAAAAATCTTTGTGTTTTAAGAGAAAATCTCTGGAGTCCTTTCTGTGCCTGCCGGTTGCCTTCCAAGGTCATCAAACTTTCATTACTATAGATTTTTGAATGCATGTGAGGTTCTTGGCTCCTTCTCAGTAGTCCCAGAGGTGGGATTCTAAGGAAGCTCCATGTATGAAAAAAGCCAGTGCAGCTGATGGCTGGGGAGCTGCCAGGGGAGCGTGGGTGACCAACAGGGGAGTGACCCCCATCTCTGGGGCAACATCTCTTGTTCATATGCCACACTGCCAGGATGAGCATGATGTCAGCAGCATTGAGATCCCAGAGTGCGATTGCATGGTATGGGTGATGGCCAGTGCTGCAGCGTGGAGCTGTCCCTAGCCATCCTGGCATGTGGGGGGCATTGATGGGGGGCTGCCAGGGCTGGGTGGTCCATGGTGGCTGACCATAGTGGCCAATTAACTTTGGTGCCAACATTGAACAGGGCTCCCAGGCATGTGGGGTGTGGGAGGTCTTGAACCTCTGTACCTGCCCAGCGTTACGGTCTTCCTCGTGGCTTTCTCCAGCTTGGCATGAGAACATGGCTCTTGGCACCAGGGTGGCCAAGGGCTTTGCCTGGGATAACTCTGCTCTCTCCCTGTCTGCCTGCAGCATCCTTGCCACAGCTGGGACCCACTTCAACACCCACGTGGACCTGCGGACGCTGCGGGCCGTGCGTGTGCTCAGACCTCTGAAGCTTGTCTCAGGCATTCCCAGTAAGTTGGAAGATCCTGGTCCTCCTCCTTGGATGTCTACTTCTATCCCTCATGTCCTTCAGAGTGAGAGGGGTCCTTGGGCTACCTCAGAGTTGTAGGGTGCAGCCAAGGAAGAGGGGAACAAACCTCCTCATGTAGTGGGAACTCCAGGATGGCGGTGTTTGGTGTCCCTGGGTGGCATTTCCCTCCACTCTGTGATGGCATAAGGCTGGGCTTCACGGCTTGCTGGGGCCTGGTGGCAGCTCCACTTCCCTGGCTAGAAGGCACTAGGTAGAACCTTTCAAGACTGAGATACATTCAAAGGAGATTTTGGTGTTTTTTTCAAGATTTCATCTGCTGATACAAGGATAAATGAAACCAAGCTACTGCCGGTACCAGTCCTCCTGTCCCTCCTGTCCTGGGTACTTAGCTGAGTGGCGTGCTTGGATCTGTGACCTGGGGGCAATGAGGACAACAGCGTTGCATGGGCCATGTCCCACCAAGTCCAGGTGGGACAAAGACAGGCAGGACACCAAAGCAAGGACCAGATCCAGAACCCAGCCTTCCTGAAGCCTTGCTCTGCAGCATGGCCCCCTCTGCTCTCCCTGGGATGGTGCTTTCCTCCATGGTCCTCAGCTCCCTAAAGGGATCCTCTAGGCTAGGCTGCAGGATCAAGCACATCCATCAGATATCTGATGGCTCTGTCCTCTCTGCTTTCTGTTCTCTTCTTGTTCAGAGGTGGGATGGACATGCCTTAGGCAGGGGGTTTGCATCACTGTGCTGAACTGTGCCTTTTCTTTTCCCTTCCAGGCCTGCAGATTGTGCTGAAATCCATTATGAAGGCCATGGTGCCTCTTCTCCAGATTGGCTTGCTGCTCTTTTTCGCTATCCTCATGTTTGCCATCATTGGCCTGGAGTTTTACAGTGGGAAGCTGCACCGAGCCTGCTACACAAACAATTCAGGTGAGGATGAGGGCTCTGCACCCACTTTGCATTCTGCGGGTGGAAAACAGCTGGGATGAGCATATGTTGCTTTTGTGGGAAGCCCACGGCTGAGAAGATCCTGCATTTTGCTTTGTGCATCACCCGGTTGCGTTCAGGATGGCCCAACTTCTTACAGGAGCACTTTGCGTGCAGCCAGGACAAGTCCCAGTGGGGTTCCCTGCTCTGCCCCTGTCTGTATTCAGGCTCTTTCCCTCCCCTGTCCCCTGCCTCCCTCTTACCTATGCCTTCTTTGGCTCTCTGCTGTGTGCTTGCAGGTGAACTAGAGGAGCTGGATCCACCCCATCCATGTGGGGTGCAGGTTTGCCCCCCAGGCTATGAATGCCGGGAGTGGATCGGTCCCAATGATGGGATCACACAGTTTGACAACATCCTTTTTGCTGTGTTGACCGTCTTCCAGTGCATCACCATGGAAGGGTGGACCACAGTCTTGTACAATGTGAGTAGCACTGCTCTGGGGTATCTTTGGGGACATGGGGCTGGGGAGCTAGAGATGGTGTTTGTGTCTTTGAAACCTGTGAGATGCTGAGTCTCCTTTGTGATGGAAATGGGGTCAGTCCATCTCATTTGGCCAGGGAATAGAGATGTGTGTCATGAAGAGCAAAGGGAGCTCTAAGGGCTTTGATCCTCATCTCTGGGCTGGCTGTGCAACCTGTTGCAGAGAGCAAACCTTGTGAGCACAGGCTGTACCTGAGGAGAGTGAGGAAGGTATCCTTCGTTCTATCATCCTCCTTCTCCTGTGCTCCTTGGACAGCTCTGTAAGAGTGGACATGGATTCTAGGCACTGCTTTTCCTGAGGAGGAGCCTCAGGAAGCCCTGGAGCTAGGCTCAGAACTCCTCCCTGGTGCAGGGGCAGCATTTCAGTGTCTAACAGGGAGGTGGGACCTTTGGTGTCTGTGCTGCAAACATCTATTGGTGTTGATGGAGCAGGGGAACAGCTGGGCTGGGTTCCTGTGGTTTGTAGCTGCTTGAAGTTGCTGGTGACTGAGCCCTTGGAGTGCCCAGGGAACAACATGTGGGCAAAGCTGGAAGCATGAAAAAAAGCTACAGGCGACCACAAAGTGCATTATCTTTGTGGGTGACTGGCTGTATACATGTGTTGTAGTTTATGGGCTGGAAGCAACTGTGCCAGTTCTGTTCCCAGCCTAATTTCAGCATCAATTTCAGCATCATTGCACTGGGAAAGTTTTTATACCCTGATTCCCATAACGTCTGGAGATTTGCAGAGTGGCATTGCTCTGCGGGAGGCAAATTGGATGGCTTGTGACAGGGAAACGTGCTTTGATAGTGACTTTGTTGCGAGCAGAAAGGCTGGTTTTTAACTCCAGGTGAAGGCACCATGCTGCCAGTGTTGGGGTCACCCTCTTGCTCAGTCCATCCTGGAGTCCTTCTGTGGGTGTAGGATGGCGTGCATGCGTCGAGGGACTGTGAAACCTAGACTGGGGTAGAAAGCGTTCATAACTTTACCATGAAAATTTGGTTTTCCTCTTCCTAAAGGAGATAGTGATGTCTGGATCTTGCTGCTTCAGTGTGAGAATTAGTCTGGATTGAAACAGAAAAAAATGACCATTTCTTGTCTGCTTCTGGTGTATCAATGGGATTAGAGACTTAACTACAGCGCCTGTTCCCCGGAGATAACTGAGTATAGCAGGAAAGGTGATTTTTCCTGCCTGGTAGCATGGTTCCCTTGTCTTTAGTGCAGCTGGGTAGCTGCTGCCTGCTCCCACCACCATGATGCACTCTGTGTGTGCCCAGCACTGCCCATGCCTGGTATCACCAACCTACCCTGCACCTTGTTTCTATTATTACTGACCATCTCCCTGCAAAAGCCAGGGGTTGCTTCCACAGGTGCTCACCGTGTTCCCCCCTGCCCATCCTTCAGCACCTGCAGCAATTAGCAGCAGCACTCCCTGTGCTAGAGCCGTGGCTGTGGTGTGCGAGGAGCTGGTGAGCTACAGGGACAAGCAATTCCTTGGTCTTGATTGACCTCAAGGGTCTGTACTGGCAGTTACTGAGACTGTCTGGTCTCCTGCCATTTAGGGTGTCTTCACTGGGAAGGCTGGAGTCGATCCTTTTGGCATCTGGGTTTTGCTGATCCACCATCTGGAGCTTACTGGAGGGTAGGGATGGAAGATGCTGCTGAAAACCATGCTCTGCAGGTCCTACCCTGCGTAATCCACTGTTTACCACCATAGCTGCCAAATGGGGAGCTCTCCAGGACTCTTGGCGGGGCTGCCGTCCCAGTATCCAAATAATCTTCCCAGCACCAGTTGCAATGCTGGGCAGGCATGCCCTGTCACAGTGTCCCCGATGGCCAGGACCATAAGGTACCCCTCCCTTTCCTGCTCCTCTGTAAAGAACTAGCTATTACCTACCTACAATGGAAAAGATGAGGGACCTTCCTTGTCTTTTAACTGAATGAGGATTGGGGCCTTGGTAGTAAAACGCTGCTGATTCACTGTGGGAGGTGGCGAGGGATGGACACTGTTCCCAGCACTGGCAGGCTGCGCTTCCCACCCTACTTGGGGACAGGGACTGTCTCTCAGGGTGCTTCTAGGTTGCAGAGGCTGTGGGTGCTCAGTCCTTTTGCTGCTTGGAGGCAGCAAAATGGGCTTCTGCCCTTTTTTAATAGAAAAACGAGGCGTAAACCTGGGGAATGCGACCACCGGGGGATGGTGGGGGAGTGCTGAGTAGGGGTGGAAAGCCACTGGGATGCTCTTTCTCACTCAGAGCAGGATCCTACTGAAAACCAGTGTGAACCTTGCTGAGTGCATGCCCCAGCTTTGGGGGGATCTGCTTTTCCACTGGAGTAAAGCGGTGGGAGGCTGCATCCTTGAAGGTTAACACTACAGAGGAGAGAGAGATCGCAGGAAAACCACTTTAGCAATCTCTCAAAGAAATAGCTTGCTACAATATTCCCCTGTGTAACTGTATTGTGACTTTAAGATCAATTTTTCCACAATTTTACTGGGTCTGAAAGCATGGCTCCTGGAATTTGTAGATAGCATCACGAGAAACTAATCTGCCCCGTGGTACTTTCCACATGTGTTATTTCATGGATGTGCTTGTCTTTTGCATTGTTTTCTGCCTTGCCTGTGTGAAACACTGTCTTGCTAGGTAGAAATCACAGCATGGGTTAAAAAAACCCAACCAAAACCTCAAATTGTGGGGTGTTTTTGGCTTTTCCATCCCCTGTCCCTGGAAGCCTGAAGGACTTTCTTTTAGAGGGGAGTTTCAGCTTTGTGGCCTCTCTGTCTCTGTGGTTCAAAAGAGGGGCTAAGGAGTATTTTGCTTTCCTTCTTATACTGGAGCAGATGCTCCTTCCCTGGGCTGGCTTGAGACCAAACCTGATTTCTGTAGAGACCAGAGGGAAAAATAATGCTGGCAAAGGAACTTGCCGTCCTACTTCTCTGCCTGTGCTGGCACAGGTCAGGGGATGGGCTGTGGTTTCATCATTAAGCAGTGATGCTGGGGTCTGGGAGGGGCTGCCAGTGCATGCCAGGGGGCTGGCTGGGCATGGCACAGGTGCTTGGTGGGGCCGGTAGCTTTGAGTGCTCAGCCTGGTTCCCTCAGTCCTGGAGAGCAAACAGAAGCTTGAAATTGTTTTTTCCTTCCACATGCCGACTTGAGAGGCTGTATTTATTCACTGAACTTGTTTATTTGCTTTCCCATTTGGAAGCACTCAGCTGCTGTGCTTGCAGGTAGCAAGGAGGAGCTGGCTTGCCGGGAGCTGCCACTCTCTTCTTCCCCCCCACGCTGCTGAGAGCTGAGATGGGAAGAAAAACACCCGTGGCAAGCACATGCCGGGGCCGTAGGCTGGTCTGATGGGCTCTACAGGGAGAGAGGGGTCAGTCCTGCCTGTCCCACTGGGTCCCTATCCCAGAGCATTGCTCTGTGCTCTCCAGAGCTGTTGGAACTCGTAACTCCAACTATGCTGCGTGGGAACCACAGCCTCCAGCTGGGAGTTGGTCAGTGTGGGACAAACAAAAACACAAGTGCATGGAGAAAACTGCTGTTTATAGCCACTGGAGCGATGCAAATGAGTGGATGCAGGCAGAGGAGGCTGGGCTAACTGCACCTCCTGCCAGTGCTGCTTGCAGGGTCTGAGGCCGCTGCAAGGTGCAAGCGGTTGCAGCTGTGAGTGGTTGCAGAGGTTGCACGTGGTTGCAAGGGGCCACAGGTACGAGCATGGGCACATGTCCAGACGTGGCCTTGGGCACCCTCTGCTCATGCTGGGAGAGGCTCCGATGGCTTCATAAATGCTGCATGGCCAGTGCAGAAGACCAGAGCCTGCTGGGCAGGGCAAGTCTGTTTTCCTGCGTGGATCTGGCTATCAGGTTGAGCTCCTCATCCTATTGTTGTAGCTCCAGTAAGTTCCTGAGAGCTGGAGCAACCTGCAGACAGGCAGGAGCACTTGCACAGCAGTGATAACCAATCCATAGCAGGTCAAAGGAGGTTCTCCTGCCCCTCTACTCTGCCCCATTGAACCCATATCTGGGGCATTGTGTTCAGTTCTGGCCTCTGCGGTTCAACAGAGACAAGGAACTACCGGACAGAGTCCAGTGAAGGCTATGAAGGTGCTGGAACATCTCTGTGCTGAGGAAAGGCTGAGAGACCTGGGGCTGTTTAGCATGGAGAAGAAAAGACTGAAATGTGATCTTATAAATAGTTTTCAATATCTAAGAGGTCAAGAGGATGGGGCCAGACTGTTTTCCGTGGTGCCCAGTGAGAGGACAAGGGGCAATGGGCACAAACTGGAACACGATAGGTTCCATCTGAACATGAGGAAAAACTTCTTTCCTGTGAGGGTGCCAGAGCCTGGTCCAGGCTGCCCAAAGAGTTTGTGGAGTCTTCTTCTCTGGAGACTTTCAAAACCTGCCTGGGCACGATCCTGGGCAACCTGCTCTGGGTGACCCTGCTTTAGCAGAGGGGTTGGACTAGAGGATCTCCAGCGGTTCCTTCCGACCCATACCATTCTGTGAAGTCTTTGGCAGCTTCCATAATACTTATCGAAAGGCTGTGGTTGTGGGCAGATCTGTGTGCCACAGTCTTGAGGAGATGGGGTGGGCAGGTCTTGTAGCCTCATGCAAAGTCAAACAGCTGCCTGCAAGCAGAGACTCTGTGAGAGCAGCCGTAGAATGTGAGCTACTGCAAGGAAGGTGGTTTGCAGTGAGTGACTCAACCACCACATGCTTCCAGCACACCTGAGGTGCTATGGCCAGGAGGGTGCCAGGGGAGGATTCTCTGGAGCCTAGCACCACTCTGCTGTTTGGGATCTCCTCTAAATGTGGGGTGTAAAAAGGCTGAGATAAATCTCAGAATGTGCAAGATGCATCTCACCACATGCAGAGGTTGGAGTTTCATGCTGCTGGGTGCAGGACTGAGTTTTCAAAAGTTGACCTGGGCAGTTTTTGACCATGAAGCACCAAACCTGAGATCTTCTGCTGGAGCCTGATTTTAAAATGCGGTGAAAGATTCATTCTTCTTGAAACAGGGATAGTTCAGGCAGCCCTGATTTGGGGTGCTGGGAAAGGGAGGTGTGTTAAATCACTGGCCATGCTGGGGCAGTTATTTCCCGTGTGTGTGCACAGAATTGCTTGTCACAGATGGACATGAATTCCCAGGGTGTCACAGTCATCTCTTGGGATGCTCAGCACTCAGCTGCTCTCCCCAAAGCACCTTTGTGTGAACAATGTGATCAGGGACCTGAGCATCGGGCAGGTCTGGCTGAGTTTCTCCTCTTGCCTTCTGGAGAGTGAGAGCAGTGCCCAGCTTTATGTAGGGCAGCCTGGGGCCAGTGAAATTAATGCCTTGACCAGAGAGGAGTTTGTTCCTTTTGAGGTTTGCTTGGACCTGGAGTTGAGCTGGGAAACCTCCCTGAGCCCTGGTTCTTCCAGGAGCTGCTGCATCTCCTTTAGACATTGGTGCCTGTCCTCTGGCATCCCTGCTTCCAAGGTGAGTGTTTCAATGGTGCCAGCCACATGCCAAGAGTCATAGGGACTCTGCAATGAAGGCCAGTGGTGCAAAACACCCCTAAAGCAGCACCTGCCCTGGCACCATGGTGATGGGCAGAGCACTGACAGAGCTCAGTACAGCAGTGGTCCTACGGCTGGGGGTTGGGCCTGCCCTGCTGCTCCTTCAGGCACTGTAGAAGGTGATGGGCAACGATGGGTCCTGGCAAGGAGCAGGGCTGGCTGGAGCTGGTGCCTGGGGAGAGGAGGAGGAGAAGGGTGAGAGGCTGGAGAGCAGAGGAGATGGGAGGGATGACAAAAGGGGGAAACCACTTGACTTTTTAGCCCTCTGTGCTCTGGGACGATGACAGGCTCTCAAGCTGAAATGCTTGCAAGGGGAAAAGGAGTTCCTTCTTGTGTGTTTTAAATTAAAACACAACACAAAAAATATCCTGTCGGGGAGGTATGAAAATTTAATCAACACCCAGTGCTCTCAGCAGCTCAGTAGCAAGCACAGATCTTAATGCCTCCGTAGCTATTCCTGGCGGCTCCCGGCCATACGGGCGAAGCGGGGTGTGCTGTGTGCTTTGAGGGGGCAGACATTGCCAAAAAGTCCCCAGCAGTCATGGTATAGCAGGGCGGAGCCCCTTCCTGGCTGCTTCCTCCAAAACATCAAACGCTGTGTGTTTTAAATGTGATTAAGTTAGCAAGAACTTCAGAGAGGAGACTTCAAGTTCCACCCTGAAGGTTTAAAACCTTCCTAACTTTTAGGGAAATGAGCTGGTTTTTCCCTTTGGTGCCTAAGCTGGCAGTTCGTGTGCTGCCAGCCGTGGGTGCTGGAGCCCGTTCCTGACGGGCATGTGTGTAGCAGCCAACCTGCTTGCCCTCTTCTCCCTTTGGAAGAAACAGCTCTTTCTCCACACTCAGCAAAACCAGACCCTCACTAGCTTGCCAAATGTTCCTTTTTTTTTTCCTCCCTTTTCCCTCTGTGTGTGTGCTGAAATGACACAGCAAGAAACAAACTGTGTCTGCTGGATCTCCAGATTTGCAGGAATGTTCTGTCAAAAGCTCCCTGCCCACACCCTCCTCCCTGCCTGCGCGGGAAAGTCTCACTCCTAGAACATCTGCTGGCAAGACTGGGAAAGCCAAGGGCTGGTGGACCCACCGATGTTCCTGCACTGATTCCTCGGCACTGCCCAACATCTCCAGGCTCAAGAAGAGGAGGTTGCAGGGGGTCTCAGTGCTGCCTAGTCCCCCTACTTCTCATCTTTGTTTAGCCCAGGACCTGTAATTTCATTGGTGTGTTTAGCACTGGAAATTGTGCTGATGAGGCTTTGCAAGGCTGTATCCACACCTGTGTTGGTGCATGGGCTACTGTGCATCAAGGCTGGATTGTAGGGGTATTGGGGTGAATTGGGGTTCTTGAGTGAGGTCATGTGTAGTTCTGTTGCCCGAGAGCATTGCATCTGGAGCTGGGGATGTTCCTTCATCTAGGAAACTTAAAATCACAGAATGGTTTGGGTTGGAAGGGACCTTTAAAGCTTATCTAGTCCAACCCCCCTGCAGTGAGCAGGGGCATCTGCAACTAGAGCAGGTTGCTCAGAGCCCTGTCCAACCTCACTTGGAATGGTTCCAGGGATGGGCCATCAACCACCCCTCTGGGCAACCTGGGCCAGGGTCTCACCACCCTTAGCATAAAAAATATCTAGTCTGAATTTTCCTTTTTTTAGTTTAAAAGCATCACCCCTTGTCCTGTTGCAACAGGCCCTGCTAAAAAGTCTGTCCCAATCTTTCCTATAAGCCCCTTTAAGTACTGAAAGGCTGCAATAGGTTCTTCCTGGAGCCTTCTTTTCACCAGGCTGAACAACCCCAACTCTCTCAGCCTGGCCTCACAGCAGAGGGTTTCCAGCCTTTGCATTGTTGCTGTGGACTCCTCTGGCCCCCTCCACCAGGTCCATGTCTCTCCTGTGATGAGGACTCCAGAGCTGGCCCCAGCACTGCAGGGGCATCTTCCCAGAGCGGAGCAGAGGGGCACAATCACCTCCTTTGACCAAACATATCATGGGACCCAAACTGCCACTCTGGGCTTGCATTGTGCTTGAAGCAAAGCAGGGATCCAGCCTTGGCAATTACCAAGCCCTCTTGAAAAACAGTCCCAAAGCTGATCCCATGAGAACCATGCTCAACTGCAGCATGCAGGCTCTGGGTCTAGCTGGAGAGGCAGTGACGCTGGCCCATATCCAAACCTGATGCTGAGGATCTGTGCTGGGAACACCAGTGCTGCCTTAGCCAAGCCCTGGGTTTAAGGAAGGCAGCATAGCTTTGCAAATACTCCAGCAGGAAATATTCATCCAGCCTGAGAGGCAGTTGAGGGGGTACTGTTATCTGGGGCTGGGGAAGATGCAGGGAGGGGTCTGGGCATGGGGAAGACAAGGGTTTGGGAGCAAAAGGATGGCTGAGGGGAGAGGAGGAGGAGGCGGCACATATGGGAACAGGGTCTGCAAATTGTTGCTGGGGCATCTGGATGCAAGTTCTTGGAGGGGAACAGAGGGATCTAGAGCACAAATCTTCTGGGGAGCACCCAAAGGAGCCAGGGTTTTTCAGCCCAGGAAAAGGAGGCTCAGGGGAGACCTTCTTGGTCTCAACAGCTTCCTGAAAGGAGGTTGGAGCCAGGTGGGGGTTGGTCTCTTCTCCCAAAGAACAAGCAATAGGACAAGTGGAAACAGCCTCAAGTTGTGCTAGGGGAGGTTTAGGTTGGCCGTTAGGAAAAATGTGTTCCCTGAAAGTGTTGTGAAGGCCTGGCCCAGGCTGCCCAGGGCAGTGGTGGAGTCCCCATCCCTGGAGGGATTTAAAAGCCATGTAGAGGTGGTGCTGAGGGACATGGTTTAGTGGTGACCTAGCAGTGCTGGGCTAATGGTTGCACTTGATGATCTTAAAGCTCTCTTTGAACTAGAATGATTCTATGATTCTATAAAAATTGATCTTCATGCCTGCTTCAGATGTTTTGAAAACACTTGTTTTTTAGTAATGTTTCTAGCAATGCTTTTTTTGCATTTTGTTTAGAAAACAAAAAAAAGAAATATTTGGGTTTTTTTTTTTTCCTGTCTTCCTGCTCCTTCCCCTTCCCTGCACACATGCACAGACCCAAGCATCATTATAAGGGTCTCTTCTAACCAAAATGATTCCGTGATTCTATGTCCAGGCATTGTGGGCTTTACTGACCTTCTTGCACTCCTCCACAGGGACTCCTGGCAGCTCTCTGGGCAGGGTATCGGGCAGGAGGTGCCCACCATGCCTGGACAACCCAATACGTGGCCATGGCAGGATGTATCCCTCCACGGGCCAGCCCTGGCCCTGCAAAGGAAATGTACCTATTTCCTCATTAACCTGATTGGGAAAAGCAGAGCATTATCATTCAGATCTTGTCCAGCACCGGGGTCGCTGATGGATACCAGGCAGGGCTGGTGGGGAGTGAAGCATGGCCCTGCATGCAGGAGATCAAATTACTGCTATTAATGGCAAGAAAGAGATCTGTTACTGAGCTGGGGAGAGCAGCAGTGGGTGTCAAAGTCCTGAGAGAACTGGTGAGGCCAGGGGATCTGCTGTAAGGTGTTTTTTTAAATTATGTTTTTCCCCTTTTTTCTGGAGTACGGAGATTTAGAGGCTGTTTCTGCTTGGCCTGTGTGTGTTTCTCAGATGGATGCAGCTGTGGTTTGCAAGGAGGAGCAGGTTGGGGGCTGCAAATGATGCTGCGGAGATGGCATCAGCCATGGTGGTTGTCACCACCAGGCAAAGCCCTTCAGGAGTTGCCAAGCTAAGGATCTGGCATACAAATCATGGGAGCTGTGGTGTTTTCACACCCACTGTCCCAACAGGTTCACTCTGCCACTGTGCTCTGCAGTGAGACCCTGGGAAGTGCTGAGGAAGCCAGGAACAGCACCCAGGTAAAGCCTCCTGAGATCGTGGCTTTCCCTATTATCCCCAAGCACCCCTCGCTATGATTGCAGCCAGGGGGACAGACAGACCTCTCCTGCTGAGCCATGGTAGCTGAGATGGTTTGGTCACCCCGTCCCTGCCTGTTAAAGACTGCCTGCAGTGCAGGCAAAGCCATGGGTCTCCATGGGGTAGGAGATCCCTGGTAGAAGACGGTGATGAGAGGAGGATGGGGTCACCTGTGCTGCTGGAGGTCCAGTGGATTCCCCACCTCCCCATAGCACAATGTTGCTGTATCCTCTGAGCACGACATGGCCAGTTGGTTACAGTAATGAATGTATATTAACCCAATCTGATTAAGTGCCGTTTTGGTCTGGATTCAAACAGAAAACACAGAAGCTCTTTCCTAATGCAGATGGGTTTTGAGAGGGGACCTGACTGCCTATGGGGCATCAGTGTATGCCGTTGGTGTTGGCCAAGCTGGACGTGGAGGTCTCCAGGACACATTCCCTGCTGGGAAGGGGTAGAAAGCTCCCCTCTTCTCCAGGAAAGGCCTGAAGTGGGAGTCCAGCCCTGCTACTAGACACTGGAGAATCAATGAGGGTGGATCACTGTGTGAACGAAGTCCAGCAGCTCCCCATGTCCTGCTGCTCCCCAAATGAGTTGGGTGCCCCCAGCCTCAGTCCCCAGTCCCCCTCCCTAAGCTGGTGGGCAATGAGTGGCCATTAAAGGCACCCTGCATGGGCAGAACATACTCTCTGTTTATTTTTGGTTAGGAGAAACTGAATTTGTGGGGTTTGGGTGGGTTTTTTTCCTCCCCTTCTCCTATAGCAAAGAAATCCTAAAGTTTCCCATGCGAGTGCAGTCCGAGGGAGGGTACGTGTGGGCTGTGAGCTTGTGCTTTGCATTCGACTAGGGTATATATTTAGATTTCTTTAGATTTCTGGACCCCAAGTGAGACCTGCTTTTGCAGCTCCCTGTGCCTTTTCCTGCCCTTTGGAAAAAAAAAAAAAACCCAAACAAAAACAACACAAGAGCTGCAGAAAGAATAACTCTCTGCTCTGGGGGTTGAGAGGTTTGAGCTAGTGGGAGCTCCTTTGCTGGGTGGGGACCCACCATGCTGGCTCCATTACCCTATGAGGGTCTTGCTCCTACACCTTGGTGTCATTTACAGGCTTGGAGGCTTTGCTGGCAGCAGGAGGTGTTGTGTCCAAGATGAGTGTGGTGGTTCAGCTCTGGCTGGGAGTCTCCGCCAATGCGTTGGTGTGAGAAACACCCTTGGGTGCATAGTCCCTTGGGGAAGCTGTGGCTCTTTACTCTTCACCAACAAGTTCACGCTAGTTGCGTTGGTGTCTCGGGTATGCCTGGAGGCAGTATCAAATGTGTTTCTTGGTCTGGTGGCCATGGGAGAGTTTGAGTGGTGGTGGTTTAGGCCGGTGGGGTGCGTAAAGAAAAGGTGGTTGTCTTAAAGGGCAGGGAAGAAGCAGCAAAGATCAGGCATCAGGCAGCTCCCCCATTTCCCAAAGAGCTTGGATGAGTGGTGGGATCTGGTCTACTGCACAGGGAACCAGGGGCAGGAGCCAAGAATTTCTTCATTAAAGGAGTTACAGCATTTGTGTAAACTGGGGATTAAACTCCCAGTGTCTGCTGTGATTTCTGCACGTGATGATCTCCTGATACCTTCAGCAAAGGGGAAAAAACCTGTGGGAAGGCACAGTGGACCAAGGTGGTGAACCGCTGCCTATGGAGGGATATTAAGAAAAAATGATGCTCCAAAGGGACGGGAAAAGGAGCTGCTCAGTCAAGACAACTATGTCTTGGTGCCAAAGGAGTTGGGAAGTGCTATGAGAGCCATCAAAAGTTGACACAGACCTCATGAAGAAATCTCAAAGGGGCGGTGAGCAGTTCCCCACCTCTGCAGATGGAAGCAAGGCCCGGTGAAGAGATGGCTGAGGAGATTTGGGCATGGGTGGGATATTTAAGCCTGTTTTTTGGTCAGCACAAAGACAGCGGCGACAAAAGGCTGGATAGGGGTAATGAGGACATGGCCACAAGCGCAGCTGTTGTGGAAGCCAAGCACTGAGACCATTGTGCCCATCAACCCCACGCTCAGGATGGCTTCCCTTCCCCATCCCCGTGCTCAGAGGGAGCTGGCACATGAAATGGCAGGTCTGGTAACAAGTATTTTTAACAACTCCATGGAGTTGGGGGAGGCACCATCTGACTGGAGAATAGCGAATGCAATGCCTATATTTAAAAGCAGGGGGAGGAGGGGAAAGAAAGTAAGGCAGGCAGGAATAGGACTGTAAGCCTGACCTCGATCGCATGCCATTTTGGAACAGATTTGGAAGGCAAAAGAGGAAAATGAATCATGGGTTTGCCAAAGGTAGGTCATGCCAGGCTAACCTGGCATCAGAGACCTGGAAACATGTGGAGCTGCTCTTTGTAGTAAAGCTTTTGCTATGGGAAAGTATTAATGAAGTGGAGAAAAGGGGAAGGAGAAGAGGGAGCTCTGTGAGGCTGGCAGGGAAGTGAGTAGTGTGGGGATGGTGCTGGATGGTGTTGAGGGTACATAGTGGCTGATGGGGCCTCCTGGGGATGAGTCATGGACTTTCCTGCTTCCTAGAGCTGGGGGGATGGAGGCTGCCACCCCAGGCTGGAGGAGTTTGAGGGCTGGAGGAAGAGATGTGGGATGCAGTGAGAAATGGAAAGCCATGTGCTTGTTGAGGAACAGCAAAGATATCTCCTAGGAGCCCAAGTCTTGCTGATTGGGAAGTAGCAGTGTGGAGGAGGAGGGGATGAGGGAATGAGCACAGGATGGAGGGACCACAATCTCTAGCAGGGATGGAGTAGGACTCATCAGAATCACTCACTTTGGTCTCCTGTGTCCAGGAAGATGAACTGAGCTTGGACTGGAGCAGGGAAGCGGTTACTAGATAAAATAGGGAGAGAGTGCCAGTCATGCAAGAGAGAACTGGAGGAACCTTGCTTTGGCTAGCAAAGCAGAGGTTGGGAATGGCCATGTTATCTATAAATACATCAGGATGGGAAATGGGAAGGAGTAGAGCTGTTGCAGCCAAAGGCCACTGCTGGCAGAAGAACAGAGTGGTGTATAAAATGACCACAAATAAATTTAGGCTGAAAATTAGAGCAGCCATTAGAGCATCTGCTTGAGGAGCCTTCCAGTGTGACTAGTGAGCTTTTCAGGCAGAGTTGACAAAATCTGGAGGAGGTTGTTTGACAGAAGGAAGTCTGGACTCAGCAACTCTGCAAGACCCTGGCAATCCACGTCCTCCCTCCAGCTGGGGAGCATGGTGTGTGTCAGAGCATTGGGCTTGACAGGACACATGGCCAGGCATGGTGGTTCCTTTGGTTTCCTGGGAAGATGTGCTTCAGCTTTGGAAGTGGAGAGATGGGAATACATCCATGCACTGATATCCTGCTGCACTGCATGCTTTGTGGTCATGTTCTCCACCACAGGCTAGAGAAGCAGTGGAAGATGCAGAACCTGTGTAATGCCAAGCTCCTTGTGTTTCCCAAAGCCCCTTGTCCCCCCTGACTGGGATCTCTGCAGCCTGGGTGCTACAAAGGTACTGGAGCAATAATTCCAGCTCCTTGGGGAATAAAAGGACATATCTTGGAAGTTGGAGTGACCAAGCAGGTACCAGCCGACAAGCTGAAGCCACCGCAGCTTGACTGGGCATCACCTGCTCCTAGTTTTGTAGGGACTGTTGGGATGTGCCCTTGGAAATTTTATCTTGGGGCTTGGACATCCCAGCAAAACTGGCACCAGCCAGGGGGACCTGTGCTGCTGCTCAGTGCAGAAATATTCCTGGGGCTGCTGGCATCAGCCCAGGTGGCTGGGAACATCCCTGAGCTCGCTGTGGCCAGTGGTGTGTCCTTGTGTATGTGAGGTCCATGACCACAGCTATCCATCCTCTCCCCTGCCCCAGCAGTGTCTCTCCTGGAGCTGTTGAGTGCTAGTGGTGCTGGGCAAATAACCCTTCTAATCCCCTTTATCTCTATCCCCATGGGACTTGGGTACCCAAATGCATGTAGAGGTCGGGATTGCAGACAGCCCATCCCATCAGGGTGCTGCAAGGTCCCTGCTTCAGGTTTCCTGAGTGCAGATCCTCAGTGCCACTAGCTTTTCTGTGCCTGCAAAATGTAGGGCATTCCTGGCAGTAGGAATAGGTGATCTGGGAGCTGCTGCTGGTATCACTGAGGAATTGTCCTCTGCTCCATCACCTCATCCCTGTATCCCTCTCCATCTCCTGCTGAGCATTGCTGGAGAGGAGAAGGCCAAAGGAGGGGTACTGACAGCCCAGCCCTGGGGGAAGATGTCTTCTTCACCTGTGGGAAATGAGCTCATCTGTTTTGTACCCTCTGTGCCAAGGACCTTGGGGAAAACCTGTGGGTTTTGGGCAGGAGCCAGTTTCAAAGGTGAGCAATCCTGGCACAGGTAGCAGGTACCCAATGGCATCTCGATTAGGAACTGAAGCCCAGTCAAGCTTAGGCCAAGGGCTTCCACGATGCCTTGAAGACTAATGGCATGGCAAATGGTGCTGTTAGGGCAGAGCACTGTGGCCTGGGTGTCTCTGGAGGGTGGTGATGAGCATTGGCTCCATCATTCCCACCTCCCTGTGCTCACCTCCCCCATGGCCCTGAGGAAGAGGTCTGGTGGTGGACTGGGGCTCCTGAAAGGTGCATGGTTTCCCCGATGCCAAAGGAGGAGGGCGATGAGTCTTTCCAGATGCTTTGCCCAACCTCAAAGCCCTCATTGGTGCTGGGTGCTCCTCGGCACTGGGGTCTCTGCCTACAGCATCCCCCTCCCAGTGCTGTGGTGGGTCCCTGCAGCAGAATGCGCTGGTGTCATGCTTCCTGTCTTGGGCTCAGTTTCAGGGTGATGGGGATGCCTGGATGAGGTTCCCTCTGGTGCCTTGGTCACCAGAGGAAGACTCCAGCACAATGGCTTTCTCTCCCCCTTGGAGACGTGCTTCTCCCCATGCAGAGCCTTGTCTCGGCTCCTGCACTGGCCGACTGGGAAACATGGTGCCAATGACTCAGACAAAGATGAGGGCTTAATTAGCACAGGGAGAGGGGGGAAGAGAGAGAGAAAAGAGAAAGAGCCTTTCATTGCAACAAGATTGATACCACCTCCCCCAGACAGTCACGTTCTGCCGCATCACCCTCCAGCCCGGCGTCATGGGCGCACATGACAGTACCTGACACTGGAGGACAAATGGGGCCTGGGAAGTGGCTGGGAGGGACAGAGGGGCACTGCTTTATTAAAAGACTCAGTGAATAACTGTCTGGAGCTACTGAGCAGGACTTGCCAGCAGCCTTTGTAGCTGTCGGGCTTTGCCCTGTGGTTAGAATTCCCCTCCACTCTCAGCTACTTGGGGCTGGGGGAACACACCCAGGGTGGGAGGGTGTCTTCAAGGTATTAGCGATGATGCCATCAAGAGAACACCTGTTTGAAGGTCTGGGGCTTGTCTGCACCAGCCTCTTTTCCATTGTGTGTGGAAGGACAAGCATTGGCTGCCTCTTCATTAGCCACCAGCTTCCCTGGCCCTAAGGCACCTTATAAATCTTTCCCTCAACTTGTGCTCTGTTCAGCAGGTCCCACTGCTGTGGGGCTGCTTTGCTCTGTCTCAGTGGGATGCACAGGGGAGAGCTGAATCAAGCTTCTGAAGGAGGCATGCTCAGGGTGGCCTCCATGACTTCAGCACACTGATTTTGGGCTGCGGGGCCCTGCACCTCCAACTATACCACTGTCATATAGCCCCTGTGTCCCTGCAGGGGTGGTAGGAGGAGGCAGAGGAGAGCAGTCCTGCCTGATGAGGGCGGGAGACCATGGAGGAGACCATGGCTGGGGCAGGATCGTTGAATGGTTTGGGCTGGAAGTGACCTTAAGGATCATCTAGTTCCAACCCTCCCTGCCATGGGCAGGGACATGTTGAGGGGCATCAGGGCACCTTTGGTTGGGAGCTCCCCAGCAGACATGCCTGTCTGCACAAGCAGCACCCGGTGCCCATCCAGGCTTGGCCACATTACCTCGAGGAGCCTCGTGTGGTGAGCGTGGAGGGAGAATCACCACCCTCCCTCTGCCCTGGGTGCTGGTGTCAAAGATAACACTACATGTGTGTTTTCTTTCCCCTACAGACCAATGATGCCTTAGGAGCCACCTGGAACTGGCTGTACTTCATCCCCCTCATCATCATTGGATCCTTCTTTGTCCTCAACCTTGTCCTGGGAGTGCTGTCAGGGTAAGCGAGAAGCTGTTGTCCTCCTCCAGGCCATGTTCATCACATGTCTCAGAGCCCCAAGGTTGTCTTCTGGTACTGCCGTGGCCCCCAGGACCCCAGTAGCTGGTTCTCCCTGCCCCCTCCACGCCTGCCTGCCTCCACAGCAAGGGATTGCTCCCCAGCTCAGCTTAGCTCCTTCACTCCCTGTGGAGCTGAGAAAGAGGCAGCCTTGAAGATTCTTTCTTGTTGTTTCACATTGCTGAAGAGCTCATGGTTTTGGTCACCTGTGAGAAACGGTCAATGTGGATCTTCTGTCTGCTTAGGACCTGCCAGAGGGAAGAGGCATGAGGAGACTTTATGGAAATGTGTTTGAGTCTGCGATGTGTTTATAGTGGAGTATACATTTGCTGGCTGATGGAGTGTGGTGGGCATGGGCTGGGATGGGTTTGGGAGCAATGCAGGCCACCTTCATGCTGTGTGGGCCATAAGGGATGCACACTGATGAGGGTAGAGGTGCCTGGAGTGCATGTGGACAATCTGTGGACATAGGGACAACACATATGTCACTGACCTATTTCTCCCAGGGGAAAGAAGGTTTTAATCCAAGCCATTAAGCTGGGTTTGGAGAGAAAAAGGCTTCTTGTCTCCATGACAATAAATTGTGGTTGCATCAGCTCATGGGGAGAGCATGCCCTCTCCTGTGCTGGGAGGGGGAGGTGAGCTCTTCTGCCCTTGCCACAGGTGGGAGTGGGGACCCTGTGCCTAGCAGCTGGTCACTTTTTTCCAAATTGCCCATCATTGCAAACAAAAAAGTCACTATAGCACTGGTTTGGCCAGCTGGAAAGCCCTTAGATACAGGGATCTGTATGGAGATTGGTCCTCGTCATCTCTGTCATTGTCCTGAGTGTCCTGTGAGTTCAAGCGTTATGGTGGTGGTTTCAGGAGAGCTTCTGGAGTGGCAGGGTGGGCTTCAGGGTCTGCAAGTGGGATGAATTTCCCCAGCTCTCTGTCCATGGTCTGATTGAGTCCAGGAGCTCTGGGGACAGGCTGAAGTAAGGGCCTCCTTTCAGGGAGGAAGCTCTTACAGAAGATGAAGATGTCTAAGCAGTGTTGGGTGGCTTTTGCATTTCTTATGCCACATCCTGGGGATTTCAGCAAAGTCCAATTGGACATCAATGTCAAGCAGGAGCTTTGCTATAAAAGCCCTGAGAAAGGCAAGTCAGGAAGCTGGGGGCTAGGCAGCTGGAAAAGCCCCTTATCGCAGTATTGAATCGCACCAACATAGTGTGTTGTGTGGACACCGAAGCTTTTGTTGCTGTTGTGATACTGAGAGCAGCCTGAGGACACCTCAAGGTAGCACCACTCTGGTCTGCAAGCCAGCCACTGGCTGGAGGACCACGGGGTGGCTAGTGGGATGCCCAGCCCATGCCTTGGTCCATGCTTGGTCCTTGCCTGCACCGGGACTGCACGAGGCAGCAGTTCCTGTGCCTGCCGAATTGGATGCAGTTGTCTTGGGCTCTTCCCAGGCACCGGCTGGCATTTCAACTGTTTGTTTATCGCTAATAGGGTTTGTATCGGGGAAGGATGCAAGTGGGTGGGTGGCCTAATTGGCAATGGAGATGCTCTTGTGGCGTGCCAGATACCTAGGGAAAAGCGTGACTGCTCAGCTCCCTGGAGGGCTGAGCGAGGTGAGTGGAGGCGGTGAGCTGGGCCCTGCCATCCAACAGCAAGGCCACCATGCCTGTCCTCCTGCCTGACCACGGCTCAGGCATCCTCTGCGGCTTAGTCGATGCGGGACCTTGGCAGTGGTGAAGCATCCTCTTGCCAGAGCCGCGGAGGGAGAAGGTACTTCTGCACATAAACAATGTATGTCCTTGAATGCAGTAAGAAGAGCTTTGTTCTTTACCTTGCTTGTGTAGTTTTTATTGGTTTTAGTGCTTCTTACGATCCTCTTGTGATGGTAGAGAGCACTTGGCCCTGATGCGGGTGGGGAAGGGGTGGCCTTTGCATCCCCCAGCCTCTGCACTGGATGAGCAGGCAGGGTCTGGCCAGGTCCCCGTGCATGCCCAATGGCTGGGCTGAGCTGGGAGGAGAAGGTCACTTTAGGAATGAGCTCTGTGGAAACGTCTCTATGCAAAGGAAACGTTTCCCCAGCGTTATGGCACTGCTTTGGGGGAAGACAGGTGCCTGTGTCCAGCTAGCTGAAATCACGGTTGCTCTGTAACCGGTGAGCCATGAGCCCTGGTAGCCTGCTTGCAGTAACCTGGACCCACATTGCTTGCAAACTACACCATCTGCACTGGTGAATAACGAGGTCCGCTTGGATTTCCAGCCTTCTTCTCAAAGTTCACACTCACAAGCTGCTGCAGAGCTGCCTCTCTGCCCTCGCTTCATCTCGGCAGTGGTTTCCTTTGGGGAGACAATCAAAGACTCAAGGCAGGTTCTGAATGCGAAGAAGCTGCAGGAGGACATTTGTATGTTTAACTTGCTACCATCAGAAGTTTGCCAGAGCCCAGATTTAGCAATTTTCTGGTTGCGATGCGCATCTCTCCCAACAGTCAGTTCCCCAACTGTTAAGCTGAGGCATGACCTCCGTGATGTAAACAGCCTGGATCCATCTGCTCCTAAGCACAGAGTATGTGGGAGAGGAAAAGAAATTATTTCCATCATACCGAGGCTCCTCGATTTTTCTCTCTAAATACTAACACGCACACATGCACTGGGATTGCATGCAACACTATTAAGAGGAGATGGAGTTGCTCCAGGCAGGGGCTTGGAGAACCAGTTCTTCTGGGGCTTTGGCATTTATTACCGTGTCTATTAACTTCCCCTCTCTATGGGTGCAATTACAGATCAATTAATTCTAACTGAAAGCAGGCAAGAAAAAAAAAATTGGCCCTGTTCCTCTCTGAAAGCAGGTACGAAGCCCAAGGAGATGTGACTGCTCAGCTTTTAAAGCTACACAAGCTACGGAAATAATCCTGGCAGAAGAGAGTCAGTGGGAGCGAGTGAGGATGGAGCATCAGATGAATCACCCTGTTTTCTGCCACATGGCAACTAGTGGATTTGGGAGCTCAGGAAGATGCTGAGACTCGTATCAAGTGTTGCCTGCTGCTGTTTTGTAGCTTGAGGTTGGGGTCCAGCACCCTGCTTCAGTGGGGCAAGGTTCACCCACATCTCCACCTCTTCCCAGGGAAAGCCACTGAGAGTGCAGAGAGAGAATCACGTGTTGCAGCTGTCTCTGCTGTGGGATGGGTAGGAGAGGTGGCTGGGACCTCCTCCCACCTAGTGGCTGATGGCCTGTTGCAGGCAGTGCCCCACCCCTGATCGGCTTTGAGGCAGGGAGATGCAAAAGTTGCACATGCCCAGTGCTGGAGGTTTGCAAAGGTTTCCTCTCCCTTCTTAGTGAAATGCGTGTTTTCTTCTGTTAGTGCTTTCTCATGTAAAACAATTTGGATCTATGTCCTTGCTGCATCTCTAGAGCAGCAGAGACTGAGTGAGAGCCATACTGGCCAGTGCCCACTGCCCATAGCATGCACGGTGCCATGGCAGCAATAATGCCATCCCAGTAATGAGCACAGCTCACCTGTCTGAGCTACTGCAAAGGTCCTGCTGCTTTGCCCCTACTAGCAAGAACATGGTTTATGTCTAGCTTGTTGCTGGGAGCAAAAAGATGAAAGAGTGAAGATAAAAAATAAGCCATGCTTGGAAGTATAATGTTGAGGATCCTTGCGGAGTTTCTGACACCAGACAGGCTGTGTTTTGACTCTTTTTCCATCTCTTTTTCCTCAGCCCCTGCAGTAAAGCCCTCCTCCATTCATTGCAGCATCTGACCTCCTGTCCTCCAGCCCCTTTCTAGGGTGACAAAGCTGCTATAATCACTGGTATTTGTGGTCTGCAGCAATAGCTGCGTGGGTGCAGAGTGGAAGGGGATGCTGCCCGACCTAGAAAGGCTGGGTTCTTGCATTTGCCAAGAAGACCTCTGGAAGCTGATGGCAGAGCAAGCGGTTGAGCACGATGGCAAGAAAAATGAAATCCATCTGCCTTGTACCAAACGAGAGTAATTTAAATCCTCCTAATTGCTTCCACTCATCCTGGTGATGTTAAGTCTTTTCTCCCTTTAAGTCTTTTCTGCCCCCCACCCCCAGCTCTTGCACTAAGCCTTTGAAAGAAACGACTAATGTTATAATTAAAGGATCAATTTGGCAAGATTTCTTTGTCTTAAGATCTTCTTTCTTTCAGGTTGGGTTAGCACTGCGTTCCCAGTCTCCGGAGACTTTTCTTCAGCTCCTTCAGGAGCCTTCTGTACTATCTCTGAAATCTTTTCACTTTGCTTAATTTGAATTTTTTTTCCCATCCAATTTTGAGGCATAACAAACGATGAATAAAATTAAGTTTTATAGCAATTAATAATAAGGGCATTGAAGGAACAAGTGTACATTTTCAATGGAGGCAGGAGGGGTTTTTTTGCTGGCTCTACGCAAAACCTGGGCCCCGTGCGTTTGAGCTGGATCAGGTGGTTTGAAGCCAAAAACGCTGGGAAGAGGATTAATGTCTCAGAGGTAGGTGGTTTGTGGAGGGGAAGGCAGAGAGAAATGTCACCACAATGCAGGAAGGCTTGTAGGGAGATTGTGAGGGACATCAAGATGCCAACAAGCATACCTGAGATGTATTGTGTTGGAAGCATGAAAGCCTAGAAGCATTTTTGGTTATTTTTTTATTATTCTTTAATGGTTATAGCATCACAGGGAGTGGCTTGGATGAGATGTAAAATGGCTGCGCTGGTTGTGTGCTTGGGGATTCACTAGTTGGAACCACTTTTGAATGGAGGTGTGAGTGTAATGGGAAGCGGGGCTGTGATGCTTCTTGTCAGGTCCCCCAGCATCACCATGGGATGCGTGTTGGTCAGGCTATGTTTGGCGAGAAACAGCCACGCTTGTCACTTTGTTCTGGGGAAGCTCTTGTCATCGTCGTGGTATTTGAACATGAGTGAAGCAAAGGAGCCTTTGTGATCTTCATCTATATTCAGCAGCCAGGTGGGCATCCATATTCAATGAGTGCCTCTCTGCCTTGCTCTGCTATACCACCTTTCTGAGGAGGGCCTCCAAGCCCTTTGCAAACAAGCCTCCTGACAAGAGATGTGTGTGCCTGGGGTGCCATATCCCCCAGTGTTACGGGGAATAACGGCTCCTCTTACAGCCAGCCGGACAGGATTAAAAAAAATCCACAACAAAGAGATGACTCAATGGCTTTTCCCCTTTGATTTCTCTTTGCAAATTATTTGCCAGCATGTTTCAGCTGCTTCAAGTTTGCTCTTACTCGTCCCTCCTTGCAAATCTGCTCTGTGGACTGCCCGTTGTCTGAGGACTGTGGGTGAAAGGGCTCAGTTTTGATCCTCTCGACAAAGCACTCAGCAGATAGTTCTTGCTCACAGATTGCTTTTCATAGAATCCTAGACTAGTTTGGGTTGGAAGGGACCTTCAAAGGTCGTCCAGTCCATCCACCCTGCAGTGAGCAGGGACATCTGCAACTAGAGCAGGTTGCTCATCTTTTGGAGTTGTTTGTTCTAGATTCTCGTAATTTCTGTCATCCTGAGGAATGAGAGCAATCATGTGGCCATGGCTGCAGCTCTTGAGTTGGTGGATGTCTTTGGAGATGCCCAGTTCCCCCATGACCAGCTCCATCCTTGCAAAGGGGTGCTGAGCACTTGTGTTGGGTGCAGTAGACAGGATGCCCTGAATGTATCATATAGTATTATCAGTTCTTTGTACATTGTGGGCAGCTGTTTGTTTGTTTTGCAGTGGTGGAGTGACATACGTAGCAGTTGCATTGTGGGTTTCACACTTGATGGTTAGTTCTGAATTCATTGTATTTGTGTGTTGAAGGTGTCAGTTAGAGTGCTTGGACATTTCTGGGAACTTAATGTGATAGAATGTTGACATTTGGTGACGTTTCTCTTTTTTTTTTTTTTTTTTCCTATGCCGTAACTCAACCTGTAGTACCGGCTGCATACCTTTCACCTGCAGGTTGTTGTCACTTGCAAAGAGGGACTATAAAACTGTTCTCCACTTACAGGGCTACAAAGATACTGAGGGCGTTGGAGCATCTCTGTGCTAAGGAAAGGCTGAGAGCCCTGGGGCTGTTTAGCCTGGCGAAGAGAAGACTGAGAGGGGACTTGATCAATATCTAAAGGGTGGGGGTCAAGAGGATGGGGCCAGACTCTTTTCACTGGTGCCCAGCGACAGGACAAGGGGCAGTGGGCACAAACTGGAACCCAGGAGGTTCCATCTGAACATAAGGAAAAACTTCTTTCCTGTGCGGGTGCCAGAGCCTGGCCCAGGCTGCCCAGAGAGTTTGTGGAGTCTCCTTCTCTGGATGCTTTTAAAACCTGCCTGGACACCATCCTGTGCAACCTGCCCTAGATGAACCTGCTTTAGCAGAGGGGTTGGACTAGATGATCTCCAGAGGTCCCTTCCAACCCCCACAAGCCTGTGATTCCGTGACAGAGAGGATAAAAACTGGAGCATAGCAGGGAAGGGAGGAGTGATATTTTCCCAGCACTACATGAGCCAGTGGGAGTGATTGTGAACAAAGCCCGGGGCTCTTGAAGCAGTGAAGCTGCGCTGCTCATACCAGCCCTGCCTGATAAGAGCAAAATAAAATCCAGAGGTTCCATCTCTGCTTCTTGCTGCTGGGGCTACCAGACCCTTGGCCGCCTTTCTGTAGCTTTCTTGCAGCATGGACTATGCCATGGCTGCCTTTGGTGCAACATTGCAAACAAAATTCTCTAAGCTTTGGGGACAGAGAAGCAAACCTCAGTGTTGCTACCCTTGAAAAAACATTGGTAAGAAAAAGGGATTACTAAAGAGGAGAAAAGAGGTATTTAAAGTCCTTGCTGTTCAGTGGGCTGTGTTCCCCATCAGTAGGTGCAAAGTCTGAGTTCTCCTGTGTTTCTCACTATTTTGAGTCATTTCAGCATCTCCATTGCTGCTCTGGGTCTCCATCTTGGGTCTTTGTGTTTTCATTGCCTGTCCCTTCTGCCTCTATTTGTTCACCTTTCCTTTTAGTGGGGAGTTTCAATACAAACTAGCATGACAAAGTCTTTCTGAATTGTTCATGCTGCTTGGTATCAGTCCTGTCTAATACAAGTCCCTTTAGGAGCTGGTGAAAGTAACAGACATCAGTGAGTACCTATAATAAAATCTGATTTAAATCAATCATAGAATACCAGGTTGGAAAGGACCTCAAGGATCATTTGGTCCAACCTTTTTGGGCAGAAGCATGGTCTAGACAAGATGGCACAGTACCTCATCCAGCCGGATCTTAAAAACGTCCAATGTTGGGGAAACCACCACTTCCCTGGGGGGATTATTCCAATGGCTGATTGTCCTCACTGTGAAAAGTTTTCCTCTTGTTCCCAATTGGAATCTCCCCAGGAGTAACTTGTACCTGTTATCCCTCATCTTTTCCATAGGACTCCTTGTAAAAAAGGAGTCTCCAACTTCATAGCTGCTCTTTAAGTAGTGAAACATGGAGATAAGGTCTTCCCTAAGTCTTCATTTCTCAGGACTGAATGAACTCAGTTCTCTCAGCTTGCCCTTGTATGGCGGCTTCCCACTCTTTTGACCATCTTTGTGGCCCTTTTCTGGGTCATCTCCAGCCCATCGACATCTTTTTCTATAGGAGGGACCAAATCTGAACACTGTATTCCAGGTGTGGCCTGACAAGCACTGAATAGAGTGGGATAGTGGCTCTTTGCTGGTGATGCCCTTGTTGATGCAACCCAGCATCCCATTGGTTTTATTCTGTGGCCGCTGCAACACACTGTTCACTCTGAGCTTGTTGTCCACCAGGACGCCCAGCTCCCTTTCCACAGATCCGCTCTCCAGCCAGATAGATCCCAGCCTGTACTGCACTCCTGGATTATGTTTTCCCAGATGCAAGACCTTACCCTTATCCTTGTTGAACTTCATCGCGTTCTTGTTAGCCCACTCTTCCAGCCTATCCAGGTCTTCCTACAGAGTGCCTCTCCATTCCAAAGTGTCCACTTCTCCACTCAGTTTGGTATCATAAGCAAACTTCATGAGGATACACTTGATCCTATCGTTCAGATCACTTATGAAGATCTTAAATAGCGTTGAGCCCAATATCAATCACTGGGGGACCATATTTATGACAGGTTGCCAGTTTGAAAAGGAGCTATTTATCTACCACCCGTCAGCGAGTTCCTCACCCACTACATGGACCACTTATCTAGATTGTAGCACATCAACTTCTCTAGGAGGAGGCTGTGTGAAACCATACTGAAAGCCCTGGAGGAATCTAGGTGGACAATCACAAGCTCTCTCTAAGGTATAAGGTAACCATCAGCATCTGCCCCTTCTTATATAGGACAGCAATGTCATGGGTAATCTGAGGGCTGGTATTTCCCAGCTCCCTCCCATTTTACTGTCTGATGTCGCCAACAGCTTGTCAGCTTCTCATTCCCCAACTCATGTCTCTGCTGGTGCTCTATAAATGTCCTCTCTTTAGCATCGTCAGCTGTATGCTCTGCTTCTCGCTGCAGGTTTTTCACAACGCAGTGAACGCGTTACTCTTGCTGAAGTACACAGGGAGGATCAAAAGCTAACGGCCACCACTAGAAGAGAATACAAGAAATAGGATGTTTCCGTTTTCCTTTTTATTCTTTCTTTTCACCAGTTAGTGAGTCATGGGAAGACTTTCTTGAGACAGTCCAGTTTCGTTAGGGAATCTTAGAATCATAGAATGGCTTGTGTTGGAAGGGATCTTTAAAGATCATCTAGTCCAGCCCCCCTTCAGTGAGCAGGGACATCTGCAACTAGATGACGTTGCTCAGAGCCCCATCCAACCTGATCTTGAATCTTCTCTGACTTCTGGCAATTCAAGTGAACTTAAATCAAGCCATTACCTGTCTCCAAAATACTTGTTGCTTCCTTCAGACCAGACCTATGAAGCACGTTGTCCCTCTGCAGAGGTTTTGGTACCTTTTGGACACCCTGCTGTCGGTTCAGCGCAATAATCCTGGTCTGCAATGCCAGTTCTGCTGTGCCTGCTTGCCACCGTCTGTTTAAGTTGAAGCGCCAGGTTACAGACTGCACAGTTAGTTCAACAGTCTTACGTTAGTTCCTTTACACGTTTTGGGTAAATACCATCTGATCCCCCTGGTTTGCAACTGTCTCATCCGTGTTTTCCAAACCGTCTGTTGTCGGATCTGTCCCATAACCTTCTCTGACACCCTCCTGGAGTTGAAGGCGGCTTTTCCTCAAATTGTGGTGCTCAAACCTGAAATGCAGCCGTGAGCTGAGACCTCACGAGTGCTGAGGAGAGCAGCAGTCTTACCTGATGGCTTACAGATGGTGTTCCTTGTTGTACATCCCGCTATATATGTTTTTTTTTCACAACAGCATGGTACTGCTGCCTCATCCTCAGCACGTAATCTAGTACTTCTCCTCTTCCCGCTCCATCCTTTCTGCTGCCTTATATCATTTTGAGACCCATTTGGTAACTGGTTTGTTGGAGGCATCTGTGGTTTGGTGGTGGCAAAAGGCAATGAACTGATGGATTTAAAGATGGTTGGCTTGTTGTTTCAAAACATGGAAGCTACAATATTGATGTGATCAGTGTGATATACCCACTCTGGACTCGAGTAAAAAAGGAGAAAAGTGGGTTGCAGCATCTGTGATATTTTTTTTTCTTAACTGGTTTTTGATTGTTGATTTTCTTGTGGTGGTTTGTTTTTCCTGTTTGTTTTGGGTAAGTTTTTTTTTTTTTTGAAGAGGGAAGCCCATTTTCCAGCTGGATGCTTCCACATGGGTGGTTCTCCCATTAAACCCAGACCTGGGCTCTCCAGTCCTTTGAGCAGAGTACAGCAGTGTAGTAAAAGCATTGCTGCCCTGGTGCAAGTGAGGCTGTGAGGGCCTGGGGAGGAAGGTGACTGAGTGTGGTGGTGTCCCCCAAGATCTCCTGCCAGGAGCCGAGATGCTCTCAGACCATGTGAGGGGGATGCCAAGGCTGTAGAGGAGAATTTGCAGGCAGAGGAGGAGCACAAACCATCTGTGCTCCAGTCGCCCTGGCAGGCTGGGCACGGCGTATGGATAGATGGTGCCCTTGCGTGCGGGTGGACAGATGGCACCCTGCTCCCCAGCTCGCACCATGACCTTCGGCGCTTGCCTCCATCGTTTGCTGCATGCCTTCAGCTTTATGAGGCCAGACAGGGAAGAGCTGCAATGATACAGGGTTGGCATGAGTGGAGCTCAGCTATTGTGGGTGGAGGTTTCCATGCTGGAAGCATGAGGATTTGGGGCCAGGAGATCCAGGTGGACAAAGAGGTGTTGCTGGTGGGAACTCTGCTATCTGATGGGGTCCTCTGAGCCCCCTTGCAGGGACCCCAACCCATGGGGCAGCACAGCCCTGAGCTATTTGCAAGGCAAAATTGGGCCATCCCTGGTGATGTAACCCAAACACACCAGGGAATAGAGCCCTTCAATGGGAGGCAAGCACCTGGCTCTCTGGGCAATGCAATGCTGCCCTGCCCAAGACTTGGAGCCTTCCCAAGTGGCTGTCAGTCACCATTGCTGGCCCTGTTCTCACTCACATACAGTATTATCTCTACCCGCTGCTGCAAATTGGCTCTGAGCAATCCTTGATCTGTCAGCATCGCCTACCCACTCTCAGATGTCACCAGCCCCCGCTGCTGCCCTGCTCAGTAACGTGTCTCTCTGAAATGTAAAAATTCATTAAGTTGAGCTTAACTTTTTTTCTCTTCTCCTCCCCTCTCTGCCACCCTTTCCTCCTCCTAATGGACAAAAGCAATTAAGCTCCATTAGGGATCAAGCATGTGGGAAGTGTCTCCCTTGGAGATGCAGCTGCATGGGTCTTGTCCCTGGATTCCTGTGGCACTAGCGTCTTGCAAATTAGGGCTTCATGAGCAAACGGTTGGGTAAGGGGGAAATGGTGCTCAGCAAGGGGGGCACTGGAAAAGATAGTCTCATCCCCTCCTCTGGGAGAAGGTGATTTGAGGCTCAGCTGGTCCTTCTGGCTGGGTTTTGTTGTGGACACATGATGACAGCTTCTCTTATGCAGCAAAGGGAGACACCGACCTCAGCAGAGGAAAACAGAGGGATGGGTGAGAGAGGTAGCAAAGAGGGGCCAGATTCCCAGCTGGTGTAAAGCAGGAGAACGTTTCCAGGTGCTCCCAGTCACAGAATATATCTGCAGGGTCCTGCTGGCAGAAGTTCTGCCAAGGAGCTGGCTGGCATGGGGTTATGGCCAGTGGGCCAGGGGTTCAGCACATGGGAAGACCAATGGACCAAACCAGAGGGAGAGAGGTGACTTCCTCACTAACTCTGTCTGCAAATGGCACCTTCTCATTTCTTGACATCCCAAATTTGCTAACAAAAGCTGGTGAGGGATGGTGGCATAGCCAAAGTGGCCCTGCCTTTCCTCCAGCTAGGGCAAGGAGGGGTTTTGGCATGGCATGCCCAAAACTGAGAGTTCATTTTACTGTTGGCTATGGGAGGCCCTTCCTTCTCCCCCATCTCCTTCCACCCTCCTTCCCTCCACTTAGGCTGCTTTTCTCTTCCTTGCCTTTTGTTCTCTCCCCCTTCCCTGCCCTAGGAAGAAAGTCTCATTTCAGTCTGAAAGCCAGCGCTGGAGGGGGAGAGTAATTTGATGCTTAATGCCAGAGCAGCAGGAAACTTCACCTTCCTGGGGTGGAATTAAAAATGCCTGAATTGTCTGGGGATCTTAAACAAGAGATGTAGGGAACATTCAGGGTTTTTCACACAAACACACGCGCGCACACACATGCGAAAGCCCACACAGCATTAAGGGTGTAATAGCTCAGCTTGGGTAATGCACTTGAACTCTCTCTGCAGCAGACAGACCAATTCTTTCAGTTCTTTTGAATATTTTTTTCTTTTTTTGAGGCTGGAGATTGCTGCTAGTCTCTGGGGAGAGAGACATTTGTCTTGCAGAGAAAACAGTGCCATTTGTTCTTCAGAATCAAGCTTCCCTCGGGGCAGCCTGGGACGGGGCGGGGGTGGGGCTGAGGACACGGGCTGGTTTCCTTCATGCAGCTGGGGCTCTGTGGCTGCAGAGGCTCAGGGACAGGACAGGTAGCTGCAGACAGCAGATAGCATCCCCCTGATGACATTGCAAGGAAGGAAGGGTGTGCAGGGGGGATATCTGGTGTGTGGGATGCTCTCTCTCTGTGTGGAAATGTGGTCACCAATAAAACTATAACATATGCCTTGAGGTGTCCCGGGCACATGGTGTGTGCTAACACAGGGTGTGGGACCTCCTAGGAGCAGGTCCAGCCGTGTTGTGTCTTACATATAACCCATGACATGGGTGGGAGGTTGCCTACATTACCACCCCTGCATTTCCTGCCAAATATTTCAATTTCTCTGTGTGTGATGGCTTTTGTATACATGCTTAGGGCTTCAGGTACTTTTTCATACAGGGTGGGGGAAAAACCTGCATGGGTTTTCTGCACATAGCCATAGATTTGTGTAAACCAGACAGCAATCCATGCACGGTCTTGTGTTTTAACGTCACAGGAGAAGGTGCCTTTGCACAGCTCTGGGCTGGGCTCTAGGTGCCCAGTTTTTATTCCCTGAAAAGACACATAAAAGCTGAGCTAGTTCTAGAGTTGGGTGGCCCTGGGAGCATCCTCCCCAAACACCAGTGGCTCCCACCTGGGGCATGCAGGGCTGAGTGACTGAGCAGGGGCTTTGCTCACATGCATCCGCGCCTTTCCTCCTGCAAAGAAGCCTCTCTGAACTTTCACCAATCCCCTGGCCATGTTTCAGTTGGAGATGGCCATGCATCTCCCCAACATGCACAGGCAGCCCTTGGCTTATGCTCATGCTTGCTCCCTGCTTCCCCTCCCAGCCCTGTGGTGCTCCCAGCCCCGCATGCACGCCTCTGTCCTGGCCATGTTCTAACCACCCCCTTTGCCCTTCCCCAGGGAGTTTGCCAAAGAGCGTGAGAGAGTGGAGAACCGTCGAGCCTTCATGAAGCTGCGGCGCCAGCAGCAGATTGAGCGAGAGCTCAACGGCTATCGGGCCTGGATAGACAAAGCAGGTAAAGGCTGGTGGGCTGGGGCAGTTCCCAGGAGGCCAATGGGCACTGCAGGCTGCTGGTCATGCAGAGTGGTGGGGATGGGAGGGGATCTTGGAGCATCATCCAGTGCAGCCCCAAAGTTGCACAGCTGCTTCCATGGTGGATGCATGAGTGAGCTTGGCTTGAGATGGTATGATGGTCTGGCTAGGCTGCAAGCAAGGACATTGCTAACAACTGATGAAACCTCACATTCTGTGGCATGAAACTGTCATATTTTGAACCTGAGGCATGTTATATCTCCAGGGGAGGCTGTGAGTGTCACGGCAGTGAGCTTTGCTCTGTGATGGTTTCCTTTTTCTTGATGTTTGCTGGAGTCCCCTGCAGTGGTGGACAATGGGAAAGTAGAGCAGTGAGCAGTGACAATGGTGAAGACATTGTGGTCTTCACCACAATGTGGTGGTTGTTCAGCTAAACCTGCTCCTGGAGCAGTCTGGAGGGGATGCACTCACTGGTTCCCACCTTGGGGCTCCTGGACCTGGTCAAGGGGTGGGGATGGTGGAGGTTTCCAAGCTTCTTGCTGATACTGAACCAGACATGACAGCTTGTGGGCGCTGGTCCCTGAACTGCCACAACCCATGTCCTTGCTTGCCCCTCCTGGGGATCGGGTCAGTGTGTTCAGCTCTGGGAAGGGAAAATTTATACTTTTTTCTAGCGTTTGGACTTGAAAAAGGAAAAGTATCTTGAAATTAGTCCTGAGCCCCAGCCTTCAGCTTTGGTCCTGGGTTGAGATGTTGAGCCCCAGGCCTGTCTACGATGTTCAGCTTCTTTAGGGGGGTTAATTACAGTGGAGGGAGAAGGGTTGCTTACAAGCAATTTTTCTTTCTGATGCAATATGTGGTAGCTGCCACCCTACAGAATTTGCTTTAGGACAGTTAACCAATACTTGATAAGAGTTTGCAAGCTAGAGCAGCCACCTCCAGGCTGGGCAAAGTGCTTAGGTATAAGTCAGTGAGGTGTGATGTGTTCAGCCAATGTTGTCATGTCTCCTGATGCTGAACTGTGTGTTTTGCGTAGAGGAAGTCATGCTGGCTGAAGAGAACAAAAATTCTGGGACCTCAGCCTTAGAAGGTAAGACAAGCAATGCTCTGCCTGAAGATCTGCCTGTTCTTCCTTCTGCCTGCCTGTAGCTGGAGGCTGAAACCCTCCAGCTGTGATGGAAGGTCTGGGGATGCCCCAGTGGCGTCTGCAGCCCAAGGGAGGGGTGCGAGGAGGTGGATTGACAGCATAACCCCTGAGAGAATGTGGAGGCCAGGAGGTGTCTGGTCCCACACAGGATAGCTCTGGACTGGGGTCACCTGGGTACCTCCATCCTGCTACCAGACGTGAGTTAGCTAAGTACTGACCACCAGGTCCTGGTCCAGTGAGCTGGCTACTGGCACAGTTGGACCACTGTGTCTCCAACACCCATTCCTCTTCCCTTCCCAGTGCTCAGGCGAGCTACCATCAAAAGGAACCGGACGGACGCCATGAACCGTGACTCAAGTGATGAGCACTGTGTTGATATCTCCTCCGTGGGTGAGCGGAGGCTGGCGCAGAGAAGACCTCTTCATCCAACCTTGGGTCAGTGCAATTTGGAGCTTGCTTCTCCAAAACCTCTGCCAGCTTATTGAGTTGCCAGGGTCACACCAATCAAGTGGAGAATGTCACAGATCAGCCGTCTCTGCTAGTCTGGCGGCAAAGGGGACAAACCACCTGCTGCTGCCTGTGCCACATAAAAACTGTCTGGATAAGTCATGTCCCATAAGAGCAGTGTCTGTGAACCATCTGTCTTGCCTCATGTGGTAGGGAAGCCTGAAGCACTCAACTCCTCTTCTTGCCTTGACTGGAGCACCCAACCCCTTCTACCCCCTCTTTTTCCCTTAGGTAACCCCTTGAGTCACTCTGGCCTCAAAGGTGCCAGAGTGGACGGTGCCTCCTACTTACGGCACAAGGAGCGACTCTTGCGCATCTCCGTTCGCCACATGGTGAAATCCCAGGTCTTCTACTGGATTGTCTTGAGCTTGGTGGCTCTCAACACTGCATGTGTGGCCATTGTCCATCACAACCAGCCAGCCTGGCTCACCCACTTCCTCTGTGAGTTCCTGGACTTTGTGTGTGTAGGTGTGAGAGCATTGTGTGAGCAGGCAGAACCCCTGCAACCTTCTTATCTCCACTGACTGGAGGTTGCAGCATGCCCTCACTCCTTGCCCCAGGGCATATGGGGATGAACCTCACCAGAGTCATGCTTATATAGAGCTGGGTGGGGCATAACCTGAACTACATTCACTGTTAGTAGCAAAGGACCATGTACAGCCATTTAATTCAGCTTTGCCCTTGGCTCTGTGGCTCTCAGACCTGTGGAGGAGTTTTACTGGTCTCATGCCCTTCAGATCCAATATACTTGTCAAGAGAGACAGACTGCAGGTCCCTGTTGCGTTTATCCTAAAATTTGAACAGTAATGATGGAAACCTTGCTGGAGATCCGTCTTTGGATGCCCACAAACAATTGCTGGAGAGGCATGAGTTTGCAGGGATGGAGCTGGTCAAGGGAGAACCCCCTGGATAAAGTTTTGGTGCAGAGCATGGCATGGAGATACCAAGCTTGAAAACAGCTGCTGGAGCATCCCCCAGCCCGCAGTGGGCTGTGGTACAAAGTCAGGTCTTGAAGGCAGTACACTCATGTCTATTCTAGCATGGTGCTGACTGCAGAGCAGCGTGGTCAATCCCACAGCAGCCATGTGTCACTCCTGAGCTGCTGCAGCAGACAGTGCTGCCTTTTCAGCCATGTTATTCTTACCTTGAAAATGTCCCCATCAAGCACCAGGCCTGCCCAAATCTGCATTAGCATGCTCGGGCCTGCCAGGATCCCAGCATGCCGTGGTGAGATACGGCAGCTGGTCATGGTGAGAAGCATCTTTTGGACAAGGTGAAGAGCCAGATTCTTGCCTGCTAATGTTCATGAAATAGCTGGAGAAGCTTTTTACTGGCTCTTGGCTATTGGGCTCGATTTCCCTGGCCAATGTCCAAACATGCAATGATTTAGATCCAGGTTGCTAATATTTCCCTACAGTGTTTTGTGGTTAATGCCTTTGCAAACACCTCAGTCACTGCCATATAATGCTAAAGAGCTGCTCCACTCCATGCCAGCAATCTCTGGTATTCTCAAAGCCCTGGGACACTGGTGCACCTATCCTGACACATTACCTTGTGTGGTTGGTGGCCTGTTATATACAATTTATGTGCCTGTAGACAAGCTTCCTGCATCCCAAGCCCTGAGAGCTGGAGGAAGCAGCGTGGTTCTCGACTTGTCCTAATTCTGTGATGTGCTACGTGGGCTACGGGTGTATGCATGCAGAATGTTCCTCACAGCTTGGTGCCTCGAGGGTAACACATTTGGGTTTTCTCTTTCAGACTATGCAGAGTTCCTGTTTCTTGGGCTCTTCCTTCTGGAGATGTCCTTAAAGATGTATGGGATGGGGCCACGCCTTTACTTCCATTCTTCCTTCAACTGCTTTGACTGTGGGGTAAGCATCCCCAGAGATGCTGTGAATGGAGGGCGAGATGTTTGGCAGGTGTTTGCAGCACAAGCTACCAAGAAGGAGAAGAATGGGATGGCCCTCACAGTAGGCAGGGGAACACTTTCTGTTGGGACAGCCTGCCCATACCAGACCAAGACAGCAGGTCTTGGTCAGGTTGGTGGATGGCTTGTCTTCAGGCATGTGAAGGTTTCCTGCAACAGCCCATCCTGAGCCTATCTTTGACTCATGACTGTGTCTGCTTCTCAGGTCACAGTGGGAAGTATCTTTGAAGTGGTTTGGGCTATCTTCAGGCCAGGAACTTCTTTTGGGATCAGTGTCCTACGAGCCCTTCGTCTCCTGCGAATATTTAAAATAACCAAGTATGTAATAACCATCCATGCCTGTCACCCTTCATCTTGGACTGTGGCTGCAGCCCAGGTCCAGCTGTTCCTGGTCTCCTGTTGGCATCACTGTGAGTGTTCCAGCACTGCCTGTGTTTTCTAGGTACTGGGCATCCCTGAGGAATTTGGTAGTGTCGCTGATGAGTTCCATGAAGTCTATTATCAGCCTGCTCTTCCTTCTCTTCCTCTTCATTGTAGTCTTTGCCCTGCTGGGAATGCAGCTGTTTGGAGGCAGGTAGGTTGTTTTAGGTCTGGGGAAAGGAATTTCTTTGTGTTAAAGCCCTTTTAGGTGCCTAGGAAGACTGTAGCCTTGCCCCTCAGCCTGCTGCTAACAGTCATACCTCTCCCATTCCAAAGGCCCTTCTTGGGCAGGAGCCTCTGGGCTGTCTGAGTCCTTCTGGCCAGGACATCTTTTGGGTTCTGGCACCAAATTCTCAGGAGACCTTCCTTAAAGTGGGTAAAGGTCATCCTAAGCACTAGAGAGCTGATAGCACAGGAGTCAGGGGTTTGATGGTGTTGGTACTCCAGCCCATTTATGTCCTTCTGGTTCCACTTCCAGGTTTAACTTCATTGATGGGACACCATCAGCTAACTTTGACACTTTCCCCGCCGCCATCATGACCGTGTTTCAGGTAGGAGCTGGACTGGAAGAGGACACAACCAAAGGGACTTGGGACTCTCTGCTCACTCCCTCCTTGCTGGAAGGGGATATTTAAACAAAATGAGTTCCCCTCCATTATGTTAGGATGTAACTTGCTTCCCCCTCTCCTCCTTCTATCTCTGGCAAGAGATGGAAGCTCTTCTATCTTCCATTATGCAAGGTAGAAGAGTTTCAAAACTCTTCTGAGGAGACCTAAATTCTCAGCAGTGTCTGGCATCATCTCCCTCAAGAACTGCAGCTTCAGAACTAGGTTACCCACTGCACAAAGTCTCTATGCTTGGCTCCTGCACATTGGTGGGATAGATTGAGGGGGCTGTCCAGGTGACAAGAAGGTGTGGTTGACAGAGCTTCTGGGTTGCTTTCCTGCAGATCCTGACGGGTGAGGACTGGAACGAGGTGATGTACAATGGCATCCGCTCCCAGGGAGGCGTTCGCTCAGGCATGTGGTCCTCTATCTATTTCATCGTCCTCACCTTGTTTGGAAACTGTATCCACCTGGCTGCTGTGCTTTTAGTGGAGAAAACCCTGTCTCACCTGCCTCTCCAGGGGCATACCCCTCCCCACCTACTGCTCCTTCCTCCTCTCCTGGTTGAGGGAGTGGCACATGTGTGGCAGCCCTAAATTTCCCAAACACAGAGAAAGTGCAGTCTGGAGGTGCACTGAGGGCTGTATATATGGGATGGGTGAAGAGTATGTCCCTTTGGCTGCTCCTTGCTGAGCTGGTGAGTAGCTGTCAGGGCCATCCTCCCTTGGTGGCTGCAGACACCCATGTCCTTAACATGCGCCTTGTGCATCCTTAGCTGCTCACAGATACTCTGCTGAACGTGTTCTTGGCCATTGCGGTGGACAACCTGGCCAATGCTCAGGAACTCACCAAGGTACGTCCTGGTTGCTCCTCTTTCTTCTCTTGCTGATGTGAAAATAGTCAAGGATGGGGCCAGCAGGAAAGGCATAAGGTGTACTGCCTGTGACTGCCCTCCTCCAGAGCTGGGGCCACCTTGTATCTTAGCTCAGCCTACTTTGAAAAAGAGGTCAGGTCAAATTGGAAATGGGGGCTCTTTCTCCAGGAGGGTAGGTAGGATGCTCCCCTGAAACACAAATCCATATTGCTGGGCAAAGCCAGTTAGACTCTGATTCAGGAAAGTGCTCAAACTTGCTGGTTTCATGTCTCTCCAGGAGCACCCATGCTTCCCATCAAGCGTGGCTTAACTGTTTCTCCACTTGAGCTCCCCAGTTTTGTTTGCCTCCAGTCACATTGAGATAACCTTCATCTATCTGTTGGGGTCTGATGCAGGGACAGTTATTTGCCCGAGCACTCTGGAGATGCAGAGCAGGAAACGCTTTCCAGTGATGTCAGTATTTATTCCTCTTGTGTCCACAGGGCAGTGGACGTGATTTAGGATGCGATTTAGGATGGTGCTTCAGAAGGTTATTGGGCTTAGCTTGTTTTTAAGACCATGCTGGGAAATATTTGGGGAATGCTAAAATTTTGGGGCACCATCTGGCTAATGGTGAGTAAGCGAGAGCTGCAAGGTCATTGCTGTTCTTCGGAGGCGACCAGTGATCCCACAGTGCCTGTTTTATTTTGCAGAGCCCATGCCTATTACTCAGGTCCTTGGGTTTACTGAGAGGCTTCCATGCTGGTATAAATCTGATGCGTTAGCAGCAAACAAAATGGGGCAGGATGCTTGTTTGCCCGAAGGGTGCATGGGGGGTCCCTGTCTTCCCATGGTGGGTGCAGGTGGCACTTCCAGGCTGCTGCTGGGGTGAGAGGGGTGGGAGAGCCCTGCTGCGTACCAGCAGCATCAATTAAGGGAGCACTAAGTTTTTGAAAAGGCTGAATGCACGCTAATGACTCCTAATGACATTTTTGCTCTGGAGACACAACCATACTCATTAAAGCAATATGGTCTCTGCTGGGGTCATTCATGGATGCCTTGCCTCCCACTCCGTCGAGGGGATGCCTGTCTCGCCCCTGTAGCTGTGAAGAAGGGAGGGCTTAGCTGGGCTATGCTGTCTGAGGTTGTTCTAACATGCACAGCCCAGCTCTTGCGTGGAGTGGGCTGGGTTCACTTATTTAAGTAGCGCTGACGCCTTCACTAAGATCTGGTGTAGTGGGAAAGTGGCATCCCCATAATAAAATAAAGGCTGTCTCTGGAAATACAGGTGCGTGCTCCCTTTTTCACCCGTGTGCCTCGGTATCTGAGGTAGCCCCATGCATCCCTCACTGCCTCCGATAGCTGCATTTTCCACTGAAACCCCAGCATCCAACTGAGCAATGCTCCTCTTTCCTCCACAGGATGAGCAGGAGGAGGAGGAGGCCTTTAACCAGAAGCACGCCCTTCAGAAAGCCAAAGAAGTCAGCCCCATGTCTGCCCCAAACATGCCTGCTATAGAGTGAGTGACTCCCCCATTGCTACCCTGGTTCCCCCCGAGCCCAGCCAGGGGGTGAACTTCTCAGCAGAGTGAGGAGATGAGGTGGACCCTGACATGGCTGGTCATGGGGCTGCCGCAAGAAAAAGGGGTCCCTGCATGGTGTGACTCTCTCTCTGGGTGTCTTCCTGAGGATGGATGGAGATCTAGGAACGTGCACCCCATGAACAGTGGTGCTTTTGGAGAGGTGTTGACATGAAGACCAGGACCTGGGGTTGCCACCCCTGAACCGAGCAGCAGCCTCAGTGCTTGAGCATGACAGAAATCCTCTAAAAGAGGCTTTTTGCCCCAAATGTACAGCTCAAACACACAGGGCCACTGCTAAGGGTGGGGAAGGAGGCTGGGGGAGAGGAAGATATCTTAAGATTTCTTGAGGAGGAGTGATATTTTTTCCTGGGGGGTGTTTCTTGGTGGCAGAGCTGCAGAAGAGCAGCCAGGGCAGCAGGAGAAGGGAACAGCAGTATCACAAATCTCCCCCAGGCTCCTTCCATGGTGGTGAATGCAGTTACAAGAGATGAAGCAGGTTTGCAAAACCACATTTGATTGTACAGAAATTTGATTTGGGCAAGAAAAAAAAGCCCCAAACCACATAAACCCCTGGCATAGTGTTAAGGAGCCTTGTTTCTGTGTTTCAGCAGAAGAAAATTCTGTTTTTTCCTTTCTAGACATCTTTTCTTCCCTTTATTTTGCAGTGTCATATGGTCTAAATCACATAAAACTTTCAAAGTTAACATTGGAATGAGACGTTTTGATTTGTTTCCCAAAACAGTACATTTCAGTACAGCTGAAAGGATTTTTTTTTTCTTTCTTTTTTTATAGAATCCCTTCCCAGGGAATTTTAGGTTTCGGTATGCTTTGAAACCTAGCCAAGCTCATACAGAATCTCTTGCAGATTTGCTGAGAGGAACCGCTGTCTTCAGACAAGCCTTGATCTGGGGGCTTGGAGGCAGCGCTGGGAATGGACCCCTCCCTGGTTTGACAGTGGTGGGATGTGAAGGTCCCGCGTCCTGCAGGCATCACCCCTGAGTTTGGGGACAGCAGGAGCTGGGGGTACTTGTGAGCCTTGCCTGGTCTCCCAGCAGCTGTGGATATCACCCAGGTTTGGGGGTGATGGGATGTTCATATTAAACCCGTGCCTGGCCAAGTACTTGGCAGGCTTATGGCAGAGTCTGTGTGTTGTGATCATCTCTGGCTATTGGTGGGAACATGTTGGATAAAGTGAGGGAGTAGAGGGATTTAGGCTGCAGAAAAAGCTGGAGAACGGATAGATAGGAGAGAAGAAGAGGAGGAGATGGACTATATTAGGGCACTAAAGGATTTGCCTACACCGCACATCACTGCTAGAGTTTTCTAGCCATTGTCAGATACAGCTGGTTAAGGAAAGAGATCTCTTCAACCTTTTGTCATTGTTCTAGTGGCATTGAAATGGGAGCTATTGAGGTTCGCAGATCATTTTTCCAGCTCTTCCCTCTCGTCAGGGTGAACAATGTCAGGGGCAGGGAACAGAGTGCAATGGCACGGAGATGACTATCCAGCATCAGGGCTGATGTGCTTTTGGTGGTCTGACGCTGATTCCAGCAGCCAGGGAGGGTTGGTGAGGATATCACAGCAAGGGACAAGCCAGAGCAGAGCCAGTCCTGAAGGGCTGTTAGAAACTCAGAGCAGTGCAGCTGAGCCCATCTCTGTGTTTGGGTGTGCGCAGACACAGATGGCTTCATTTCTATGTGGGTACCCAGTGCAGGCAGGTTTGGTACACTCGCGGAGAGGTCCGGTGGTGCTTGTGGATGAGTGCTCCCACGTGGCCAGGTTGGCGTGGGTGGCTGTGGTGCCGATCGGTGTATTGTATTTGAGCATGGGTGCTGGTGGTGCAGATGGCTCAGGGCTGCTTGGCGAGTGGGCGGCCAGATGGACGCATGCGGATGCTGTCATGTGTTGGTGCCTAATGTGCTGCGTGGATGCCTTTGAAGGCTTGGCCACTTGCTGCAGGTGCCTGCAACTTCTTCTCTGCCTTGAGTGTGGCATCAGGTTGTTCCCATGCCACGTGAGGAGGCAATCGCCAGCATGATCAAATCACCCAGGGGCTGAGGGTATCACCTGTGTGAGATCTGCAGGAATGTGGACTCTTGGTCCTGTGTGGTTGGAATATATTTGCTTGTACGTCCTGCAACACATACACATGGTGTGTGCAAAAAAGCAAAAACCTGTAAATCTTTGTATGCACATTTGCAAATGCTCATGGCTGTTTGCTTGGAGCTGTGCGGATCTGAATCTTTTCTGTGCTGATACAAAGGATAGAGTCTCAAATCTCCCCAGTCACCCAAAGTCGGTGGGGGTGAAGGGCACTGAAAGCCCTGTTAAGCTTCTCTGTGTCTAGACTCCTCAGGTGACAGCAGTTCTGGGGCATCTCAGCCCTGGGCTCATGCCATACATCTGCTGGGGATCTTCATGTTCCCCTCTGGTCTCAGGGCAGCATCAACCCATAGCAACATCTCTGAGCAGCTCAGGTCTGGCCTGAAGCATCACTTCCCCTTTCAAATTGCCTTGCGTTGCACGGGAGAAGTGAATTTGGAGCAGTTTGAAGGAGTTGTTCAGTATCCAAGGATGTATTGGGGCTTCTGAGGGGCTGCAGCCTGCACCGCCCTCCCCGTGCCACTGCTGCACTGCTGGCTGGTGTGGGGAAGGTTCTGTGGCCACCATGAAATGGATCACCACGTAAGCGTGAGCATGGGCAGCCTTGCAAGCAACTCATTGCTAGTGTGTGAGCGTGCATGAGTAGGGTGTTCACTGCTGACTGCTGTATCCCAGTGTCCCACGGGCAAAGAGGTGCCAGGTTCCTGGGGTGGGGGGACACCTCTGTGTGTTGCCCACATGAGTCGAAGGAGGGGTGAAGGGGGGATTGAACCCGTTTGTTTTTCCTCCCCAGAAGAGACAGGCGAAGGAGACACCACATGTCGATGTGGGAGCCACGCAGCAGCCACCTGTATGTGGGCCGTGGGGGCGCGTGTCCGTCTGTGGCTCCTGTGCTTTCCGTGCGTCCGTCCACGGGGCTGGGGCACACCTTGCTCCCCTCCAGCCCCCTTGGCCGGGCAAGGGGATGTCATGCGTGCCTGCCTGTTTTCAGTGTGCTCCTTTGCACCCTTGTTTGCGTGCGCTCATGGTTCTGTGCGTTCCCCACGTCCCCTTGCGTGTTGCTCCCCCGGGGTGAGCAGTGTACGTACACATGTGTGCTCGTGGGTGTTCCCGTGTGCCTAGGTGTGTGGGGAAGGGCACGTCTATCTTCTCCAGGGCATTTGTGGGTGGGAGGTTTACGGCACTGCAAAGGTTTCAGGGCATAGTCCAGACCTCCCTAGAGCAAACCTGTGGGAACATAGGGGAGCCCAGTACAGCTCCTTCCACTGCAGACAGTAGAAATGGCTGCTCCTCAAGCCTCCATGCAGGCTTCCTACCTGGGATGTGCTTGGTGAGGGGCTGTCTCGGCCAACCATAGCTCAGTACAGGGAGAGAGGGGACCTCCTGCACCTGGTGATATTCTCCATTGCAAATCGTGGAATAGAATCACGGAATGGTTTGTGTTGGAAGGAACCTTTGAAGCTCATCTAGTCCAAGCCCCCTGCAATCAGCAGGGTCATCTGCAACTACAGCATGTTGCTCAGAGCTCTGTCCAACCTCACCTGGAATGGTTCCGGGGATCGGGCATCGACCACCTCTCTGGGCAACCTGGGCCAGTGTCTCACCACCCACAGCATAAAAAATTTCTTCCTTCTCTCTAGTCTAAATCTCCCCTCTTTTAGTTTAAAACCCCTTGACCTGTCACAACAGGAATAAAAAGTCTGTCCCTGCCTTTCCTATAAAGTCCCTTTAAGTACTGAAAGGCCACAAGAAGGTCTCCCCAGAGCCTTCTCTTCTCCAGGCTGAACAACCCCAACTCTCTCAGCCTGGCCTCACAGCAGAGGGGTTTTGGCCCTCTGTTTGTTTTTGTGGCCCATCGCAGGCCACATGTCTTGGAGGGCCACTGCTCATTGAGAAAGACAGGTCTTAGACCTAGCATCTTTTCCCACTTACTCTCACTGTCCCCATCCCATCAGGACTGCCATCCTTGCCACCAAGCTGGCTTTTGTGTCAGAGTTCCCTGCACCGTCATTTGTACACTAAGGGCAACGTTGCTCCAAAAAGGAGCCTGGCTCCAAGGAGCTGGTGATACAAAGACGTCCCCAGTGCAAGGAGGGATCCCTGACTGCATCAAGAGGGCATTGCCCATATTTAAGGTGTCCCCAGGCAATCACGCAAGAGGAAGGTGATCACTGCTTGACTGGGATAAGGCAAGCTGGGGTACAGTCTGCTCCCAGTGAGCTGGGCATGCTTTCTGAAAGCTTCAGAGCACCAGTGAGGCTGCTGAGGCTGGTCCTCCATCAGCCTGACGTCTTCTGAAGAGGCAGAAGTACAGTCTTAACCCTGTTTCCAGCCTCTGCCAACACCAGAGGGATGTTGGAAGACTGGGGACAAGGCAGGAGCCCAGCCCTTAGCCCTGGGGATAGCATTTCCTTCTTCCCAAGATTCCCAGATTAAACCCAGGGTGGGTGCTTCACCAGGGGAGTGCAGCTGGGATGCCAACTGCTTGCTGTCCCTCGTTGCAGGCGGGAACGTCGCCGGCGGCACCACATGTCAGTGTGGGAGCAGCGCACCAGCCAGCTGCGCCGGCACATGCAGATGTCCAGCCAGGAGGGCATCAACAAGGATGAGCCGCCCCTCATCAACCCCCACGCCAGCATCTTCCGCAGGAAGAAACCAGGGGATGGCATCACCCTGGAGAAATGCACTGAGGAGCAGGGCGAGCGGCCGCTGGCTGAGGGACCTGAGCAGCCAGCCCAAGGTGCCAACCCCGGTGGTGGTGAGGACAGGAGGAGCCCATCGCCCCGAGTCAAGCGAGACAAGGAGTCTTGGCACCAGAAATCATGCCACGGGAACTGTGAGCCGGGCGAGCAGGATGGGGCAGGAGGAGGCATTGAGGATAGGGCCAGGTTGAGGCAGAGCCAGCGGCGCAGCCGGCACCGCAGAGCCCGGATGGAGGGGAAGGAGCCAGCTGGTGCCCTGGGGAGCCGCTCGGCCAGCCAGGAGACGGGTCTGGAGGAGACCAACCCCGCAGAGGGGGCTCAGGACGGGGACCAGCATGGGGCCACAGCCGAGGCTCTGATTCAGGGGGAGCCAGAGGCAAGCGGAGAGCCCATCAGGTTGGTACCAGGGGAGAGCATCTTGTAGTTCCTGCATGCAGCTGCTTGTCCCTTCCCCTTATCTTCTGGCACCTCTTTCTCTCCTGCATCCCTTCTGCAGGACAAATGGGATCCCTGCCGGTGATGTTGAGCTGGTCGGGACTGGCAAGGAGGGGAGCCCCCCACAAGCAACACCTGAGTTCCCCAGGGGGAAGATGGGCAGCCTCATGGAGCAGGACTGCGGCAGCCCAGACACCAGCGAGCAAGCACTGCTAGAGGCCAGCCACACCGTCAGCCGGAGCGAGCCTGACCTCTCCTCCATCACCCCCAACACTGAGAAGGCCACGGAGAGCACCACCATCATGATCGATGTCCACGACTCCACTGTGGTACAGAGTGAGGATCCGTCTCTCTTTCCTGAGCACCTCTCCCATCCCTCAGGGACCCTGCAAGGGTGGGAAGCTACTTGCATGGCTTTTCCTATCCGCATCCATCAACTGGGGGGGCTTTCCTTGCTGCTCCTTGCAGCACCCCCCTCCAGCACCCCAGTTTTGCAGGGGAACCCGAACACAATGCTGATGGGCCACCATCCCCTGGAGAGCTTCTCCCTTTCTCACTTCCTTCCTGCCCACCCCTTTGGCTCATCCCTCCTTCCCCCTTCCTCCTCATCTGGGCAAAACACTTGCATTCCTTGTTTTTTCTAACACATCCACAGCCTTTGCCTGGCTCACTGCCACTCAAACCCCTTAACAGCATCCTCGCTGTCAAGGTGAGCCGTTTTAAACAGCGTTATTAATTAAACAGTATCGCAAAAGCTGGCCTTGTTAAAACCTCTTTTGCCTGCTTTATCCTGGTAGCTTATGTCTTTTCTTCCCCTCTAGTCCCTCTCCCCATAACAGCACGGGGATGCAAAGCAGAAACCGGGGAGGGTTGCACGTGCCCAGGTAGCAGGGACACCCCAGAGTGCTGCCTGGGTGCAAGACCAGGCAAAGGCTCTCGCTTTCCTGCAGTTAGCAACAAGACAGATGGCGAAGCCAGCCCCTTAAAGGAGGCCGAGACCAAAGAGGATGAGGAGGAGATGGAGAAGAAGAAGCGGAAGAAGGAGAAAAGCGAGACAGGCAAAGCGATGGTGCCACACAGCTCCATGTTCATCTTCAGCACCACCAACCCGTGAGACATTGTTTGGACTGTAGGAGCCCGGGGCTGGGGAGGTCTGCAGGGGGAAGGACCTAAACATCACTGAAAATAGGGGATCCTTTTGGGAAGGGGGATGAATATCTCCAAAACAGCCTGGATAACCAGCCACAGTCGTCCCCAAGCCCTGGCAGCGCTCTCCTTCTGTGCCAGCCACACTCATGGTTTTCTCTCCTGACTCCTGATTGCTAGCTCTGATTTTTATTCAATGCTTGTTATGTTTTTCTGCAGTTTTCTGCTCCCTCTTGCCTCTTGCCCAGTTCAAGTAAACTGAAAGAATAAGCAACCTAATTCCTCAGGGACACTCCTTGGCTGGTTGTGGGGTGTCTGTGAGGCTGGGGCAGCTGAGCAAAGGGGTCAGCAAGCCCAAACCACCCTTGGCCTACCTTGTTTTACTCCTCAGACTTTGCTGCCCATCCTTCTGCCCTGGAAGCCGGTGGTGGGGTGTGGGTTTGCATTTGGGCCATGCCAGGGGCTCACAGGTTGGGGTGCGGGCTGTCTCCCCACAGGGTGCGAAGGGCTTGCCACTACATCGTGAACCTGCGCTACTTTGAGATGTGCATCCTCCTGGTGATTGCCGCCAGCAGCATCGCCCTCGCGGCCGAGGATCCCGTCCTCACCAACTCCGACCGCAACAAAGTGATTGCAAACCTCCCCTGCTCCCCCCATCTCGCTGTAGGATTTTAGCTTTCATGGTGGGCCACATGTGGGACACGGATTGGGGAAGCTGGTAGCAGCACTTGCGCTGTGCCATGGGGTCTGGCTTCTTCCCCATCACCTTCCTTTTTAAACCCTGGAAATCAGTCTCATTCACAGGGTTTAGAGCCTGGGGAGCAGACCAGGGCACCTTGTCAACAGTAAAGTGGCTTAAACTGGGGAGACGCTCGTGTGCACAGTGACCGGTGTGGGGGAGCATGACTCTGACTCATGTATGATTTCAGAGCTGCTTGCACCATGCATGGAAGATGTTTCTCTCCTGCCTGCCCAGGCTGGGTTTATGGCTGTCCTGAACTCTTAGGGAACAGGCTGGGTTTGGGTCAAGCAAACCAACCCACTGCCTGCACCTGAGCTGGGTGAACCCTGGTGTGGGGTGGTAACGGGATCTGTGTGGGCACCAGTGAGCCCGTTGCTTGGTGGTGGCTGCAGAGCATCTGTGCCCTGTGTCTGCAGGTCCTGAGGTATTTTGACTATGTCTTCACCGGCGTCTTCACCTTCGAGATGGTTATCAAGGTAAGAGGCCTTGCAGGCTGGCTGTGCTGAGATGCTGTGTCCTGCATCCTTGTGGGAAATAGCTCCATTTTTTGGTTCTGGTCCTAAATTTGGATAATGGAGACTTCAGAGCCTGGTTTTTAGTGGTGGGAGTTGAGAATGCTTAGCACCGCTTTTATCAGTCTCCAGGCTCCCAAAATACGATATTTGTTGATATATACCTGGAGTGCAGGAACAGGTCTGCTGCTCCCCAGTGATGTCCCTGTTCCCAGCACATCCCACCTGCGTCTGTCAAGCTGCTCACTCACTGCCTGCCTGTTTTTCTCACTGTTTCCCCTCTGCAGATGATCGATCAGGGCTTGATCCTGCAGGATGGCTCCTACTTCCGAGACCTCTGGAACATCCTGGATTTCATCGTGGTTGTGGGTGCGCTGGTGGCTTTCGCCTTGGCGTAAGTGGCTGTTGTCCTTGTCAGCTCTTTGCTTCCCTTGGCCAAGGTGGGAGGAGGATGCAACTGTTTGTTATGGCTACTAGAGCCAGATTTATTTATTTATTTACACCCTTTTGTCCTTCTTCTGGGATGGCTCCTGGCAGCAGTGCCTGGCTGTTCCAGAGATGTATTCCTCATTATTTTTCAAATGCTGGTGAGCAAGCAGGCAGGAGGCAAGACAAGACAAGCTGGGGATGCTAGGAAGAGGTTGATGGTGAAAGTGGACTTGAAAGAGAGCAGAAGGGGCTGTTAGAGAGGGGAAAAGGCCTAAGGGAGGCAGAGCTAGAGTAGTACACTTGTGATGCATCCCAGGGCTCACAGAGACAGACAGAGCAGCAGCCTGCCAGGTGGAACTGCTCTCTGACCATGCTTGTGCTAGAAATGGTACCCCCAGCTGGTGGCTCCTCCTCTGCTCTAAGGAGGGAGCATTAAGCCAGAGCTGTGCGGGGATGGGGCTGAGGCAAGTGGGGTTTGTGCCTGTATCCTCTGCAGGATCATGCTGAGGGCAGGATGCTGTGTGCTTGCTCTGCAGTTTGTCCCTGCTGAGCATCACCTTGAAGTTGGGCTCTGGTACCAAGCTTGTGGCACCTGTGGGTCCTCCTCTGCAGGGTGGCTTGATGTCTGTGGTGCCCGTGGTGTGGAGGGCAGGAGCATCCAGCAATGAGTTTCATGCCACTCTGCCCCCCTCCATGCTGCCATCTGGGGCAAGTGGTGCAGCGTGAGCACAGGGGAGGGACATGCTGGTACCCAGAGAGTGGATGCCAATGTGATGCTCAGAGGTAAGGGGCACCCTGTGGTCCCCAAGGCCCTGGTGCCCTGTCAGTGCCTGAGGAGGAAGAGGAGGAGAGAGGAGCTCCTTTGTCATGCTGTTGTTCTCTCTTTGTGCCTTTGACACTGGTGGCAGTGGTGTTAGTGCTGGTGAGCTGGGAGGGCCTGGCAGCCGTTCAGACTGGAACCATGTCCTTGTCCACAGCTCAGGTACTATGCAAGGCCCTTGGAGTGGCTGAGTCCAAGCCCTGAGGTCACTCAATGGATTACAACCCGTAATCCATCCCTCAGCCCAGGATGGGTGGCAGCTCCTTCCACTTGCACCTTCCCTGGCTCATCGCTTTTGCCTTCCTCACCCAGTGCTTTCAGTTGCTGCTCTCTCCTTGGGAAGAGCATGGGACAATTCAGCTCACTTGGTACAGGGGTGAACCAGCCCCTTGGCAGGGCTCAGGGCTGACTGCAGACCCCAGCATGGGGCTGGCAACATTGCTTTGAGCCCCTGGGAGGCCACTCATACCACCACTAGGATGGACTGGGCTCATGGCTCATGGCTTTGGGGGTGAAGGGAATAAAGAAACTGCAGCAATTTCCTATGCGTTTATACGTTATAAAGCATTTATAAGAACACCTGCCTCTCTCCTTGGCAGCATCTTGCCACCACAGCCTAAGGAGCCACAGGATGTTCATCAGCTACACATGTCCCAACAGCCCCCTCTTTCCATCCTGGTCTCAAGAGAAAAACTCTGGCAGTGACCTCTGAATCCCTTTCCTTTGTCTTCTCCCTCTATGAGGTCTTGAAAAGGGACTGGGGAGGGGAACACAGAGTGGCTGTGGCAACTACATGGCTGAGAGTGGCTGGTGACCAGCTCCAGCACTTCCCAGTTGAAGTGCTGGGACATGCTGTGCCGTTTGGGTTTTCTGCCCCTTTTGCCTCCCTTCCATGGTTCAGTTTTCCCGCAGGGTTCCTGGGTAGCTGTGGGCACAGCAGGAGGTTTTGGAGCTGGTCCAGTGGTGCCACCATCATTTGTTGGCTGTCAGTGCCACATGGAAATCACCAGTAAGCAAGTGTCCACTCATAAAGCCATCTCTTCGTGTGCCATCGTGACTTGTCTGCTGCCCCCCTAGAGCCCAAGCATCCTGAGCAAGAGGCTGTCTTGGCTCATCTGTAGCTCTCTGTGTGGAAAGTGACTACATCAATCCAAACACAGCCTAAATAAAAAGCCCAATATAAAACTGTAAATCTCTAAAGAGTTCAAATCAAATTAGCTGAAATAACCAGAACCATACATAAAGACCTTGCTTGCTTTTGCCTTCCGTGGCACCCGAGGAGGAGGAGGTATTGCGCAGAGGAGCGGCTGGGAGGTGGTGGTGCCTATGCCTGTGGGCTTGCAGCAGTGGGAAAGGCAGAGCGATGGAAAGGTTGGTGGAAATGTTGAGTGGTCAGTGCATAGCTCTCATCATCTTACCTGGTGAGCAAGGGCAGGAGTTGTCCAAAGAAGGACAATGAAGCTGGTGAGGGGTCTAGAGCACAAGTTTTGTGAGGAGTAGCTGAGGGACCTAAGTTTGTTCAGCCTGGAGAAAAGGAGGCTCAGGGGAGACCTTCTCACTCTCTACAACTCCCTGAAAGGAGGCTGGAGCCAGGTGGGGGTTTGTCTCTTCTCCCAAAGAGCAAGTGATAGGACAAGAGGACATGGCCTCAAGTTGCACCAGGGGAGGTTTCAGCTGGATATTAGGAAAAATTTCTTCCTTGAAAGGGTTGACAAGGCCTGGCCCAGGCTGTGCAAGGCAGTGGTGGAGACCCCATCCCTGGAGGAGTTTCAAAGCTGTGGAGATGTGGTGCTGAGGGGACATGGTTTAGTGGTGACCTGGCAGTGCTGGGTTAATGGTTGGATTTGATGATCTTAAAGGTCTCTTCCAACCAAAACTGTTCTGTGATTCTATGCTTCTCCACCCAGAGGTGCCTCTTTCTTTGCTGAGCAGCATCTCCCTGTCCTGTTGGCACTGGTGTCTGGAAGCAAGAGGGACCCCTACGTACTGCAAAATAACCTCGTGTGAGGCTGGTTAGGACAGAGGTCTGATATCTCGTCACAGAAGTGCTGCAGAGTCAAACTATCACCTTTTCAACACACCTTCCCCCTGTTTCATTAACATACAGCAGGTTTGGGGTTATTTTTATGGTTTTTAAGAAATGTTTTACTTTGTAGGCTTTGCCCCCAGTGCTGAGCCCTCTGTGTGCACGTGGCAGGGACTCTGCTCAAGCAGGTACAGAGGTTTGGTTACAACTAGGGACCTTGTAGACCACCTTGGCTTGTCCAAGCGGGTGTCCTGCTGGGTTGCAAATCCTGCACTGCAGCTCAGGCTCTTAATCAGTGGATTTCTTGATGAAGGTGATTTAGCAGAGTTAGCCCATTTGGATGGAAACTATTGTGGCCTTGCAGGTAGGTTCCCTTGGAGGCACCTGCCTTTGGCAGGTTGGGGCCAAGCTTTGAGGTCTCTCCCCAGTGTCTGGCTGAGGAGGACCACATGCCCACCTGCTGTTGCCCACCATCACACTCCCTGCAAGTTCTTCTTGCAGCAGAAGTTTCACTATATGACCCTCTCCCAGAACCTACATCAAGGAGGGCAGAGGCTCTGGGCTCACAGGATGAGTCCTTCCCTGGAGATAAGCCGCATCCTGGAGGACACAATGTGGTCTACTTATCGTATCTTTCAGCCCAGGTGTGGGGTGGCGGAGAGCTGCTCGAGAGGCTGTGGTTGACCCTGCACAGCTCCTCTGATGCTTTTCTTACCTTCTTCCTCTCTTTTCTGTTCTTCCTTCTCTCCGCTGGTGCTCTTTGATGGCTGCTGGGCTGGATCTCTGACAGGAATGCTTTGGGGTAACTATGCCGGTCGGGTTGCTGTGGGATGCCGCCCTGGGGAGCGTGGGAGGATGGGTGCAGGTGGCTGTCCATCTGTCTGATGCCTGTCCTGACCCTTAGCTGCATTCCCAAAGACTGCAGTATGCTGCAGAGACAATGTGAAGCATACCCAGGGCACAGGGAGTGGTGTCCACGACAGAGCTGAGGGTTCTACCTCAGTGGGGGCTTTGCCTGCACTGAAGCGCCTCAGGGACTTCATCCCTGATGTCTTCTGAGGGCATAGGATGTCGTTCAAGCCAAGCTCAGGGGGCTGGGGAGAGCTTAGCCTTGGCCATAGACACAATAAGGCCAGGCTTTCCTCCAGGTGTTATCCAGCCCTATATTCCATATCCATGTTGGATCCCAGGCAAATCCATAGGAGGAGATTTCTTGAGGTCTGAAGAGTTCCTTCTCAGCAGATGTAAGCCACTGCAGTTGAGTTGTTCTTGGTGACAGCTCGCACCAGCTGAGTGCTACACTCAAGTCCTCACCCCAGCCCCAAGTCAGATGCTCCAGCTGCTTACTGAGGCCCTGACACTGAGCAAAGCTGGAGACGTGAGGTGCAAAGTGGCTACCAGGACTGTTTGTGCAGTTGCCTCTCATGCATTTGTGGGGCTGTGCTCCTAGGGAGGACTATTAATTAGTGGGTTTGTTTACATCTCTTTAATCGTTAAGCCCATTATTGTGTTCCCTGTTGCATTAACCCTCGCAAAGGAGCTGTGTAATTTGGAGGGTCTGTTGTAAGTAATTTCCTTGATGTTTTTTGAGGGTGCCTGGTGGATACAAACCATGCCACCTTCACCAGAACCTCTCTGCTCCACCCTGGGATCCAGCCCGCGGGCTTTAGTTAAAAGACAAGAAAAAAACCCTTTGTATTGTGGTTGTGATTAATCAAGAAATGAAGGTCATGAGGGGTTTTAGTGCTGCTTTTCTAAATAATCCTAATAGTAAACTCTGCCTCCCTCAGCTGGCATAGGGTGGAGGCAAGAGTAGTCCTGGTCTGGAGAGGGGAGAGAGGGCTGAGATGCTGTGAGATCAAATACCAGGCAGACCAAGTTGGGTACCACCGATGGAGTAAGACAGAAAAGCTGTTAAGAGACGGCATTTGTACAGAGAAACCATGCACAGAGCAGGTGGATGTAAGGACCATGAATCTTGAGCTTAAACCAGGATGGCAAACCCCTGGTGAGAGAAAGACCTGCACGTAGACCCCGTTGAGTGCACCTTCCTTATTTTGTTATTAATTTCTAGCAACCAGAGTAATGGTAGTAATGGTAGAAAACAATTTGCAATGGTGGGGGCCTTTTGCAAGCCCTGTCTGGAAGTGGCACATGCCTGCAGTAGGTGAGGGAAACCTCCTGGCCCTGTCAAGCAGCATAGCTTGAAAACGTGGGGAAGGGCAGCTGCCCTTGCTCTGGAAGAGCATGGCAATCGCCTGCCCCAGCCCTATCCTCTTGCTGCTTCCCACAACAAGGGGATTTGTTGAGGTCGCTGCTCCCAGTGAAGAGGAAAGGTGCTAATCCGAGGAGGAGAGGATTGCTTTATTTTTTACTTCAGCCAGCTGTCAGCACACGTAGTGGAGGAGACTCGTTTGGGTGGGCTGAGTGCTTGGCAGCCATCCGTTTTTGATTGCTGCCCCCCATGTGGCATGTGGCTCTTCCCATCCTCATGCATGCTGGGGTGGGGTGGGGGGGCTGTGTCAGCTGTTGAAAACCGCCTCAGTATCCAGCCCTGGGTCTGCAAGGTTATTGTCTCTCCATTTCACTTCTTGGTCCATGTGCCTCCCTCCGATGTGGTAGGACCAACAAGGGCCGGGATATCAAGACTATCAAGTCTCTCCGTGTGCTACGGGTCTTGAGGCCCCTGAAAACCATCAAGCGGCTGCCCAAGCTGAAGGTAATGATCCTCATCTCCTGCTTTACATGTGTCTTCTCTGGTGTGTGCAGGGACCACGCATATCAATTTGCTCATGAGCAATGAACAAGTAGTTTTCAAAGCATTTGTTGTGTTTTAGGAGCCCCATTTTCAAACACAGCACCCTTCAGGCTGCTTCCTATCTGGAGATGATGTGAGTTACTAAAAGCGAGCCTGGATCTCTGCAAGGTGTCAGAGTTAGCTCCTCTGCCGGGGAATGTGGGGCTGGAGTGGACATGAGGCAGCAAAGCCCAGATACTCTCCTGATAAAATAGGCTGCCCTGGCTTTGGGGGAGCCCAAATCTCTTTCCAAAGTTCATTATCCTTCCCACCAGAGCAGCTTGCAAACAACTCGGGATTTTGTGTGCTGTGCTGTTATGGTGTTGCACCAGAGGAGATTTCCCATCTGAACAGAGGGATTATTTATGCAGTGCAGATAGCATTATGGATTTCCCTACCTTAGCTGGTGGGGTATAGAGCCAGAAAGGAGTAAGAGACCAAGGCAGCCCTAAGGTCTTTTCACAAGGCAATATTTGGCTGATAGATGAGGCCCAGGCTGGCAGCCCAGAGACATGAGTTTTGACCCCAGCTGTTTTTCTCAGTCAGTGGATGGATTCAGCCCATGACAGTTCATTTCTGGACAATTCTGTCTTCACCAAGAAGCAGGGATAAGGACATTTCTCTCCTTCTTAAAGTGCTGTGAGAACAGGGCTGAGAGCAGAGCCTGGGGAGGTGCTGCTATTGCAGCCAGAGGTTTTCTCTCTGCCTTGTTATTTGGGGTGATGTGAAACAAAGAAGTGTTTACAAATTGGTCTTGAGTGCTACTAATTGCATCATCAGGGCCGTCCTGTGTCTGCTGCCCTGGATGCAGAGAGCATTGAAGGATATAAATATCCACCCATGCTGCTGTCTCAGGGGCTGCTTGGTGTCTGGGCGTGTGCTGGAGGGTTCTCCAGGTGTTAAACTTACTCATAAAATGGCCCTTTGCCTGTGAGAAGGCCCAGCTCTTTTCTCCTTGCCAACCCAGCAGTGGCAAATGTCTTTCCCTATGGTAGTCTTTGGGAAGGTTTTGGTCTTGCTCTTTGCCAAGGCTGTTGGTTCCCCAAGGCAAGCCATGCACTCTCCCACAGGCTGTCTTCGACTGCGTGGTGACTTCCCTCAAGAATGTCTTCAACATTCTCATAGTCTACAAGCTCTTCATGTTCATCTTTGCTGTCATTGCCGTCCAGCTCTTCAAGGGGAAGTTCTTCTACTGCACTGACAGCTCTAAGGACACGGAGAAGGATTGCATGTAAGTGCCCTGTTCAGTAGGTCCGATGCTGCTGACACCTCTGGCAAAGGCAGGCTGGTTAATGTTGCCCGTGGGTTCCCAGAAGTTGAGTCCTTGCTCATGACTCACTCTTGGCCCTAGTCTCTTGGGGTGGGTAGCATGGGCTGAACCCTGTCCCCATTGCTGTGTCAGTGCTGTGCATCCTTGCATGGGATGTGGGGTGCAGAGCCCTGTGTTTTGCTCCTATTCTCTTATCTCCTCTTCTCTTCCCTTTTGCTTTCCCCTTCTCTCTGTCTCCCCGGTTGTTATCCAGCATCTCCCCATTTCTCCCTCCAGCTTCCCACTCCACACACATGTTGCCCCCAGGTTTTAAAACTTCTGTCTCATAGTCTGACAGTGAAGTCACTGCTCTCTCCCTGCCTTGCAGAGGGAACTACGTGGACCACGAGAAGAACAAGATGGAAGTGAAGTGCCGGGAATGGAAACGCCATGAGTTTCACTATGACAATATCATCTGGGCCTTGCTCACCCTCTTCACAGTCTCCACTGGCGAGGGTTGGCCTCAGTGAGTATTCTGCTCCATCTACCCCCCTTAAATTAGGGTGGACATGGCCCTACTTGGGTGGTTGGGTTAATAACTGGCTACAGGCAGGTGGGACTGAGAGACAAACTGCTGGGCAAGGAGGAGGAGAGGAACGGTGAGAAATTATGTCAGGACAAAAGAGCTTTTTTCCCCATATGAGGCTGAGACCTTAGGTAGTGAATGATGGATAATCCCTTTTCCTGTGTGGTCCTGAGGTATATCTTAGCTCAAGTTTAGAGATGACCATAGGACTAACCCTTTCTTTATGCTCATGTGATCTTGGGCAATTTTTCTTTCTCTGTGGAGCACTGGGAAATCCATTTTCCATCAGCGGTACAGGCAAAGCACCATGAAACAAGCTGTGGCCATTTTGAAGGGTTGTCCTTGTAAAGCAGATTAAGATAGAGGTTTATCTTATCATTCTTAAAACTGTGGACAAAGTAGGTCTCATGAGAAGTGTCACATGGTGGCAGTTCTGATGGGTATATCTCTGGTTGCTTTTCTTCACCTGTCTGCCCGCAGGGTGCTGCAGCATTCGGTGGACGTGACGGAGGAGGACCGCGGGCCCAGCCGCAGCAACCGCATGGAGATGTCCATTTTTTATGTTGTCTATTTTGTGGTTTTCCCTTTCTTTTTTGTTAACATTTTCGTGGCTCTCATCATCATTACGTTCCAAGAGCAAGGAGACAAAATGATGGAGGAGTGCAGTCTGGAGAAGAATGAGGTACAGTCTGGGAAGGGGGAAAGAGGACATTTCCATGGGTTTTATGCAGTTTGGGAGCTTGGAGCTCCCTAGATGTTGAAAAGGTGTAAGAAACCCATGAGCCATCTGTCTGCCCAGCCCGTGAAGGAAAGAAGTGTGGCAGCCACTGTACCTCATGTTACCATTGGCCATGGTCTGATACATATGTTTTTTTAATTCCAGAGGGCCTGTATTGACTTTGCCATCAGTGCCAAGCCCCTCACACGGTACATGCCCCAGAACCGGCACACCTTCCAGTACCGGGTCTGGCACTTTGTGGTCTCCCCATCCTTTGAGTACACCATCATGGCCATGATAGCGTTGAACACCGTGGTGCTGATGATGAAGGTGAGCCGGTCAGAATGAGCCTGGCCTGTTGGGGATACTGAGAAGAAAGAGGATTGGTCAAGATGGGACTGGAGGGCATTTTGTTTGTTTCTAGAAGATGCTTTGAGACAAGAGTCTGAGCATGCATTCCCTTGGCATAGTTACTTGAAACACCCCATGACCCAAACTGGAGGCAAGATACTCCGTAAAGGAGATGACTCAAATTATCTGGACCTCTTAACTCCTGCAGAAAGATCTGGATTTACTCTGTCCTTCCTTCTTAGAAGGAGTGGTAGCTGTCCTGGCAGAGGGGTGGAGAGGGGAAGGAGAACATAGACGGTCTTGAGGCACCCAGGGCAAGGAACAGGGACCACTGCAGGTCTTCCCTGTGATGATCATCAGTCAAGAGGCTGGCAGGCCCCCTCCTGGCTAGCAGTGTCTCTCTCTTTCCATCAGTACTACTCTGCTCCATACACCTATGAGCTGGCCCTGAAGTACCTGAACATTGCGTTCACCATGGTGTTCTCCTTGGAGTGTGTCCTCAAGATCATCGCTTTTGGCTTCCTGGTGAGTGGCTGCTCCTGTTCTTGATGAGAGTGTTAATTTGGACTTTGGCAGCACACAGATCACATAGGGAAGGTGTTAATAAAGTGAGATTGTTGCTATCTGTTTTGGGTCCCGGCCAGAGAGCTTCCTTTAGGTTGGAATCGCTCCTTTGGTTCTCATTAAACTTCCCCCTGCTGGATGCTGGTGGGGAAAGCTACACCGCTGCTTTATTTCTTGCCTTGTTTCTGTGGTCTCCTGGTGCCTGGACCATGTATGGGTATAGTTTCTTTCTTGTTTCTAACCCATGCTGGGAGATGAAGTCCACTAGCAGGAATCCTCTAGGTGCCCTCTCTGGTTCTAGAGACACCAGCCGTGGTCAAGTCCAGTCTTGCGCCAGCTGCTGCACAAACAGCAGGGGCTGAGATGGGTCTGGGTGCCTGTGAAGAGGAGGGCAAAGTAGCCTCATGGCTGTGAGGGTTGGCATGATGAGCTGTTGCAGCCTGACCAGGGCTGGCTGTGGCCATGTTTCCTGCTCCCATTCATGAGAATGGCCAGTTGGATGCATGAGTCATCTCCCAGGAGAAGCTGCTCGCTGCAGACACACTCAGGTCTGTCACCGTCTCTGATGCAGGACAACGCTTCAGACTGTGGCTGCATACAAATGGGTGGCAAGGTCTCTGCTGCCACCGCCATTGCCTATGAGCAGCCTCGGCCTGTGACCCAGCGCCCTTCAGACCTGCCATCCCTGAGCTCAAATCCATGTTCCCTCTTTCCTTCCTTTTGCAGAATTATTTCCGGGACACCTGGAACATCTTTGACTTCATCACTGTCATTGGCAGCATTACAGAGATCATCCTAACAGACACCAAGGTGAAGCAGGGGCTGGGAACAGTGGGGCAAACCAGTGTGGGGTGAGCAGTTTCCGCTTCCCTCTGACCCTCTCACCTTCTCACAGTTGGTGAACACCAGCAGCTTCAACATGAGTTTCCTGAAGCTCTTCCGGGCTGCTCGGCTCATCAAGCTGCTGCGCCAGGGTTACACCATCCGCATCCTACTCTGGACGTTTGTGCAGTCCTTCAAGGTAAGTCACAAGGGCCCTGGCCTCCTACAAGGGAGCTGCTCTCGAATGCTGTTTGCAAGGTCTTGCTGACTTGTTGGCTCATAGGAGAGACGGATCGGCACAGCTTACCTGCTCACTGTGGTTTTTGTACTCCTCTGGAGCCGGACCTGTGCTAAATGACATGACTCATCTGCTTCTCTTGCAGGCCCTCCCCTATGTCTGCCTCTTGATCGCCATGCTTTTCTTCATCTACGCTATCATTGGGATGCAGGTGAGCACAGATAACTCAGTGTGCATCCGTCTGGCGCAGACAGGCTGGACCAGCATGCCCTCAGCTTTATGCACAGCAGCCAGCCTTGTGTCTGCCTGTCATTACTTCACTCAGTCAAGGTCCTGAGGGTGGAACAGATTGTCTGGGAGCTGCAGAGCTGCATGCTCTGGGGGAGCTGTCACGAGCTTGTTCGGTCAAGCTCTGTTGCTGCCTTCCCAACTTGTACTTTTGGAGATGTGGCCTTGGGGACCCAGCTGGCCATCCCATGTGGTGGCTGCTTTCAAATCGCCACCCCTTCATTTAGAAATTGCACCCTATCTCCAACTCCCTAGCAGCTCCTAGAGATCGATTTCATGCCAGAGGGACTGGGTGAGCAGCCTTCTGCCTTTCCTGTCCAAGTGGCAGGATCATGGCAGTGATCCCTGCAGCCCATCATTCACCTTGTCCATCTGCAGAAGGTTTGTGTTGTAGCTGCACCACTGATGGCCTGCTTGGGCTCTTGCACTTAGAGTCCCGCGATGACCTACCAGATGGTGGGAGGTCTGCAGAGCATGGGAAGATGTGAGCTTTTCAGGCTCCAGCTGGTAAATAAGAAGCATGTGAACTAAACCCGTCAGCTCCACACGTGCTGTGGGGCTGGCTTGGTTCTCTGGTGACTAAATTGCAAGCTGAAGATCTGACAAAGCACCTTCGATGATGAATGCTTGGGATCTGGAGCCATCCAATGAGCAAGCTGCTGCAGTGCCCAACATGCTGTCAGGACAGGCAGATTTTGGGAAGGCAACTGGGAGCACAGTGGCCCCCGGCTCAGGCTGCTTGGCAGCGCTGCTATTTAGTCTCTTCCACCCCCTCTCTCCCACCTCAAGAGTCCTGTGGCTGGTTTTGGCCACTCTGTCCTACACATCTCAGCACCAGCTCCAGGTGTTCTCTGTGCTAAACAACCGCCATCTGACTCAGCTCCCCTCCCTGCCGTGTGGTAGTATTTGATTTATTTTATTATTTTTTTAACACCATTGTGAACAAATCCCCAAGCAGTAAAGTCTGTGGGTGTTATTTGAGCAAAATAGCTGGAGGCAGAAAATATTCTACAATTACGCATTCCAAAAAACCTGTACAGGGGAAAAAAAATACTCTGCAGTTGGTGTATTTTTAGGTTCATGGAAAGTGGAATAAATATTTAACAGTAATAACAGCACATTTTTCCTATTTGAGGCGCTTTATGAACATTCATTATGTCCTATCACAGCCTTGGCTGTGGGTCATTATTAGGATATTTTCCATGTTTGGGGCTTCGTTGCCTCTTTTGGCCCTGGGGACTGTAGTCCCAGGTGTCTGGCTGTCCGTGGTGGGTTAGCTGTCAGTCTGTCCTTCCCTCACTGAGCCCTTCCCCACCCTGTTTGCACCACTGTGCCTGCCCACAGCATCATGGACCATTTCCCCGCCAAGGGAAAAGCTCCTGGGGGTTTCAAGGTCCATGACACAACACCCACCCAGGGTAGTGCGACTCATCCCCCCATCTCCAGCACCCTCGGCACTGCTGGATGCTGTGTACTGCTCAGATGCTGCCAGTAGCACAGCAGAGAGATGGCTATAGAGTGATTGGACTCTGCTGATCCCAGGTTCTCCTCCATGCTCCTGTTTCCATGGCAGCTTGGCCTCTGGAAGCCTTTGCCGCCTACTGCAAACCCTTGGCTGTGCACTGGGGTGCTTTTCCATGGGGTATTGTGCAGAAAGGGTGGATGCTGGCTGCTCTGGGGGCTGGATCTGGGGTAAGAGCGGTCCCTGCAGCGTGCATGCATGCCAAGGTGAACATGCAGCTGCTTCCCCAGCTGCTGAGCTCTTGCCTGAATAACTGAGCCCTTTTTCTCCCTCCCGTAGGTTTTTGGCAATATTAAACTAGATGAGGAAAGCCATATTAACCGGCACAACAACTTCCGCAGCTTCCTGGGCTCCCTCATGCTCCTCTTCAGGTAAGCAACCATAGAAAACTCCTTTAGCAGTGTTTTTGGGTGCAGGTGGGCCAGGAACTGGGCTGGGCACGTTCTCACTGCAGGCTCTATGGTGGAGATCAGCTTTTGGTGCTAGAGACCAGGTGAGAAAACACACAACTACAGGAGCTCAGGAACCCCTTTTTTCTTCCCTACTCTGCCCCGTAAATGTTGTCTGTCTCCCAGCTTTTTGGACTAGCTGCCTGGGGGGAGTTAGCCCCATGTGCTAGGAGTCACACCTTGGCATGGCTGCGCTCGTGTGGGTTCATCTCAGTCACTGCCAACCCAGTGTTGTGCTCCTCTGCACACTGGAGATGTGCTTAATTTGGGCAGAGGGTTGCACAGCTTCTTGTGAGGTTTCTCCTGGGGTCATCCTGCCCCAGCTCCACCCTGTGCCACCATGAGCTGCTGAGTATGGCTGTGTTGGGCACAGGAGTGCCACGGGAGAGGCATGGCAGGAGATCATGCTGTCCTGCCTGGAGGGCAAAGGCTGCGAGCCGGACACGACAGCAACATCAGGGCAGAACGAGAACGAGCGCTGTGGCACCGACCTGGCCTACGTTTACTTTGTCTCCTTCATCTTCTTCTGCTCTTTTCTGGTGAGTTCCTCCTCCCTGAGAGCCCTGGGGATCCTTCTCATTACTCCCACAACCTACACCATAGGGTCATCAGCCATCTTCCCATGGTTACCCTTCCTTCTCTCCCTGCCTTCCCTTCTCTGCTCCCTCTCCCTCCACTTCCCTTTCTCTCTGCCTTTTTCCCTTTCACTTAGATGCTCAACCTGTTTGTGGCCGTCATCATGGACAATTTTGAATACCTAACTCGGGATTCTTCCATCCTGGGACCTCACCATCTAGATGAATTTGTCCGGATCTGGGCAGAGTATGACAGAGCAGCGTGGTATGTAGCCAGCTTCTTCTCTCCTGAGCAGTCTCTCAGATCTGGTTTTAAGCAGGCTTCTCTGTGCTGTACTACTGGAAACCAACTACAATGCCCGTGGTCGTTACAAGGATACCAGCTGGTTCCTACAAAGCCTAGTAGCACAGGCATCTTGGGTGATGTTCACAGTTTGCCATGGTGTTTATCCTGAGTGCTGGAGGCTCCTGCTCCTCCTCTTCTCCCTGGCCAGCGGGCAGGTCCCTCTCAGCCTCCTTCCCTGTCCTCGTGCACTGGCTGGGTGCCTCTGCTCTGAGACTGGCACCGTTGCCTGGTCCTCAGCACCCACAGCTCCCCATCAGAGCAGGGCTGAGCATGGCTTGTTCCCAGCTATAGGGAGATGCTGGGGATCTGCTAGGCTCCTGCCATGTCACCTGTGGAGAACTTCGTTTGGAGTTTGTTTGGGTTTGGGGAATTGTCCCTATGCTGGCCAGCCTGCACACTTTTCTAGAGACAGGAAGACTTTGTTTCCTGCACTCATGCCTTTGCTGATGAGGACCTCGGCAGGCAGGGCTCCTGTTTGCAAGCAGCAGCTCGTTCCCACCAATAGAATGGGTTCACAGAAGCTGTAGGTACCCTGGGTGGCTGGGTATTGGCTCTGTTCCCGCTGCTGCTGCAGGGGACTTGCTCTCTGCTGCTCCTCCCAGGATGGTCTGGAGCATCCCTGGGACAGTGTGGAGCCCTCAGCAGCTCTGGAGCATCTTTGCCCTCCTCTCAGCCCTGACACTACAAGAATATTCTGCGTGGCCCCTTCCTGCCTTCCGCAGCCCAGGGGCAACCTCTTTGGAGCCATGACAGTGTACTGGGGAGAGTGGACGATCTTAGCTTGAGAGTCCTTGACAGTCACACGCTCCCTTTGGACACTCTTTGCCTCCACTGCTAATGTCCTGCCCCTTGAGAGATCAGCTCCTGCCAAGATATTGTTTTATGTCCGATACCATCAGTTCTTGCCAGTTTCCTCCATCATTCCTGTCCAGCCCTGTGCAGTTCAGTGCTGACCAGGTTCTTCCCTGCGTGGCCTCCTCCAGCACTCTTGCTGCTGTGCAAGGCCCCTGTGAGCAAGGGGATTTGCTTGTTAGCAGGTGAATATACATTGTGCAAGGGGGAGAGGTCAGCATGAGTGAGTAGATGTCCTGATGGACAACTAGAGAAGGGAGAGGAGGTGAGAGCAGTGAAACACCCAGCTACTCAGTGGAGGGGGTCTCACCCATGGCTTTTGGAAAGTATTTCTTCATACCAGGCACTTCATTTACTCTTGTCCCCGCCATGTTGGTGGCCTGGGTCTCCAGGACCATCACTGTAAAAGCATGCCTGAGCTGTCCTATCAGTGCCATGCACCCCTCTGGTTTCTAAGCAAGCTGTGCTCTTTCATCATGATATGTAGCCAGTGGTTAGGGGATGTGCACAGGAGCTGGTGGTGCTAGGCCTGTGGCGGCACCCCTGGCCCACATTGCTGGGTGAGGAACGGGTGAGTACAGTCAAACAGGTCCTACCACCTGAGTGTGGCAGCTGTTATGCATCCTGACACGGGGGCCATCACATGAAGGTCTCACAAGGAGACCACCCAGTGCCAGGGGGGGCTCAGGGTGGGGTTTTGCCTGGGTGGTTGGGTTAGCTCTGGCCAGCAATGGGGAGAAGATGGGAGAAGAGCAAGGAGAAACCAGAGGCAAAGGCGCCAGGTAGGATGGTAACGCTATCTTTGCCTCCTCGCATGGTTTCCCTCCAAGCTTGTCTAAGGATGCCCAGGAGGCTGCAGCAGCACACTGCACCTCAGCACTTCCACCCCACACGGTCCCACTTCCCAGAGGGCTCTGGTCTGCAGTGGAGTGGGGAACTCAGTGTCCGATGGCCCCTGCACCCTCTCCTGCCAGCTCTCTGCCTCGACTGCTTCATGATTTCAACCGGTGCAGGAGGGATATGGGCCATATCCTGCGATGACTGCACCTGGGTCTGGGGAGATGTGCTTCTGTGGGTGAGAAGGGGTGCGTGTATGGGAGGGTTTGCTTCTAATAATGTGTACCCTTGGCAGAGAGTGGTCTGGTGGTCAGAGCACAGGACTAGACCGTGAGAGACCTAGGTGCTAGTGCCACAGCCACAGGTCACCAGCTGGTCACATTATCTCTCTCCGTCTCAGGTTCCCCAGATATTGGAGATATAAGTGACTCAGCTGCCAACCTCCCTGGGACCTTGTGAGGACCAGAGAGTTGACCACGTGAGGGCAGGCTCACTGGTGGTGAGATGGGACGCAACTTCATCAAAAGGGCTCATGGTGGCTAGAACCCAACCAAGCTGCAGGCTCACCTCATCTAAAATCCCATCCCTCTCACACCAGGCAGAGGTGGCCAAGGCCCCAATGAGGAAGGGTGGTGGGATAGTGTTTACCACCAAAACTGTTCTTCTCCAGGGTCAACATGGGTCAGTGTGAGGAGGTATGAGCTGATTCATGGTGGAGAAGGCAGTAGCTGATGCTCACAGCTTTCCCCTCTCTGGGTCTGACAGAGCCAGAAGGAGAAGAGCCATACGCTCTTGGGGGTCTTGCCCCATAGATGGCCTCAGCATCCCCAAGTCAAGCTCTCCATCCTCCCCTTCACCCTCTCAGTGTCCTATTAACCCACCTGTGCTTCCTTTGCAGCGGCAGGATCTCGTATAAGGATATGTACAAATTAGTACGGGTGATCTCGCCTCCTCTGGGCCTAGGAGAGAACTGCCCCTACAGGGTGGCGTGCAAGGTTTGCCTCCCAGTCCTCCGCCACAACCTGGCCACGGGACACACCATCCACCCCTCCCTCCTTCTCCCCGCTCCACCACCACTGCGCCTCCCGAGGGAACCCTGTTGTTGCTTTCCTTCGAGTTTAAAGAGGTCCGCGGCCTCCCAGAGCCAGCAGCTGTCCCCCTCGAGGGGAGGCATCATGGGGGGCTCCGAGCCTCCCGGGGTGGGTTTCCACAAATTGCATCCCCCAGCCAGTCCCCTGCCCCAGCTCTGTTGGTACAGAGAGCCCCTGAAGGGTGTTGGGCCAAATGCCACCATCTCTGCTTGGCTTCTCAAAGTGCCCTCACGTGGTTGAAGAACTTTTTGCGGGGGGGGGCTTATATGTGGTTTGCTCCTGGGGTGGGAAGCAGGGAGCAAAGGCAGGAGGACATTGGGGACTTTACCATTGTTTTGGAGAGTGAGGACTAGGGGGAGGCCAGGGAGGCCATGCTGTGCCCAACAGATTTTTCCTTAAGTGTGGCACTTGGAGGACACATGACCACATCTCTGGGGAGCAGGACTCTTGCTAGTCTTGCACTTAGCTTGCCAGAGCTGCTTGGGAAGTGGTGGCACCTGGACACAACTCTGAGGCCCAGCAGCTCCTCTTCCTCTGCTTGAGCCAAGCTCCTGGCTGCTGGCCTTGAGTCCACAGCAGTTATTTGGCCTCCTTGTGTCTCTTGGACTTGCATGTTTTTTTTAAGTTTTAATCTGGGATGACAGTTGAGCAAAATCCTGTGCCTGCTGCCTGCTCTGAAGTGCCACAACACCTGTGTCTGTGGTGTGAAAGGATGAACTGCAGAGCTTGCTCTTCCCTCTGCACCTCTCACTGCATCTGAGGAGATGTATGAGGGAAGCTAAGATGCCCCTGGCCCTTGATCTTGACTCTGCAGAGGAAGAGGGTCCCTTGATGCAGCATGGTGTAGCCACCGCATCGGAAATGCTTCTTCCAGCCAGCATCCTTAGAATGGGACTGTCACCTTCCACAACTGGTTGTGGGGACAATGCACGCATTTGAAATCCTGAAGTAGACCACTGGAAGTGTGGCAGAGCAAGCAAGACAAGGCCTGGAGCTCAGTCACTTCATTTATGAAGAGGTATTTAGGGATGGGAGATTTCTCGCAAGGATCTCAGATGACTCATCTGTTCAAGGACGGGCTCCTTGAAGTCTTTCCACTCTTCTCTGTTGCATCCCTAGCAAACGATGGCAGCTTTCCTGAGGACGCTTGCTTAGGTTCCTGCAGATGGAAGACCCGTGCAGGGGGAATTTCTAGTTCTTCTCAATTGACATCAGGGCTTCACTAGCAAATGCTCTTCTCTCAAGCTGGATCACCTGATGCTCAGAAGGGTACCTGTAATGCTTCCTGGGAAGAGGGAGCTCTGCAGCAGTCTGGACTTTCTGCTGACTGTTGAATGGACAGAGCATTGAAGGTAGATAAACTCAAGGGGAGATGGATGAAGAGAGAGTGAGACCAGCTTCTGCTGTCAGATCAGGGAGACCATCCCCATCTCTTCCTTATGTTACCTTGGTCTCTTCATCCCCACACATGGGGTATTTCAAGGACATTAGAGATTTTCAAGGATTCCTGCTGCCCTTGAACCATTCCCAAAAGGCAGCAGATGAAGAAAGAAAACCCATGTGGTTGTTGCATCTTGCCACCATGGTCCAGATCCCAAAATGCCAACCCAACTTGCTCACCTTTCAGTTTGCTGAGCCTGCCCTGCACATCAGAGGGCACAAGTTCACCTTCCTGGAGCCCACACCTCTATCCTGCCAGGCAGTGTGACAACAATGACTTACAGAAACAAACACCAACACGTTTATGGAGTGGTGGACACCCTGCTCTACAAGAGATGGTTCCTGGGCAAGGTCAGGATGCAGCATAGTGGTGCAGCATGGTATGAAAGCATACCCACTAGGCCATCTGCAGGTGGGCTAAGAAAGGGGCACTGATTTGGGAAGACTTCCCGTGGAAGTCCAGCAAGTTCTGTCCTTATGCTGGGGAGAGCAGGTCTTTTAATCACATCTTACTGGAACTGCATCTTAGCAGCCAGCTCCATTCCTTGGGGCTATCTCTGCCTTTCTTCAACCCATCTGCTTCTAGCAGTCATGCAAAAGTGAGTCAAGGAAGTGGGCATCTCCTTTGCCCCCTAAAAGTAGCCCTTGAGGTGGTCATAGGCCAGACCACCACAGATATTCATATCTCTATGGACACCTCCTATTCCTGAATCTACTCTTATATCATTTGCTGTTCTGGTACTTTGTCTCTAACAGCCTGGTATGGCACAGCACTCATTTCCTAACCACAGGAGGACAGATGTCCCCCAGATTTCTTCTTCCATCACTCACAGGGTTCTCTCAAAGCACCAGGACTAAGCTGTTACTGCCTGGTGGTTTTACAGGCCACAATGTCCAAGACAGCCACAGGGCATGTCTCTGTCCAGACAGCAGACAGATGGCCAGCTCTCCCATCAAGGAAGCACCTGTGCTCAGACCAGCTCTTGGGAGTCTTCCTGTTCAGATGAATGTCATCCCATGTGTCTGCCTATGCTTCACTCCATGGGGATGTGGTTTCTGGGCACCGCGGTGCTACTCAAAACTCTTTGAGATCTCTGCCTCAAGAAGTACCAAAGTGTGCAGCCTGTCAGTGAGAACAATGCAGTTCTTGTGCTGTCCTTCTTGGTCACTGATGCAAACTCTTCCTTTCATGGGTATCCATTCCTCCTTCATTGTGCAGAGAATCTCTGTACAAAAATGTCTGACACGTGCTGGGTACACTAAACACCCCCACACACACCAGGAAGGGTGGGTGGAAGATCACTATCTTGCTTCCTTTTTGGATTAAGTTCTTGAGCATGAACATTTTGAAGTCATCTTCTCCTCTTCAGAATTCTTGAGTCTGTGCACATCCAGCTCTACCAAGATGCTGCTTATGGACTCCTGGACCTGGATATTTCCTCTTAATCACTTAATATTCTCCAGTGTTGTTACCAGTCCTCTCTCCAACCTGTTGAGGTGTGCCAGGCCTCAAAGGGCACGGCTTGCCCAGCCTGTTCTGTGCCTGCACCCCGAACAGCTCCTGTTGCAGGTCGCCACCATCTCTAGTTCACATCTGAAATGTCAGGACTTGCCTTGGCGGGGACCTCTTTCATCAGAGGTCTGCTTGTAAATCAGTGGTACCCACTGAGAGGAGGAGATACGTTCTTCTCCCCTTTCCACAGTGCTCTGAGCACATGGGTAGGGAAGAGGCCAAGATCCTGTGGGGAGCATTAATTTTTTTGGCAGTGCACTCTCTCCCAGGCCATCCTGGCTGAGATGGGTTCACCTCCAGCAGCATCTCCCAGCCCAGCTGTAAAGTTCGATGCCTTTGCTGTTGTGAGGTTGCCCTTGCCCATTAACCATCCTGAACTTTGGTTCAGGACAGAAGCCTGGCATGAGGGGAAGAAGAGGTGGCTGAGCCCAGGATCCCTGGGAGATGTACTTAAATGGCCTTCTGGATGTGCAGAGAGAGGGAGATACAGCCCAGATATTTCAGCCTGGCAGAGAGCTCAAGGTGTCATCAGGTGGCCCATTTTTGGTAGCATTCCTCATGGTAGTAATCCTAGGCAGGTTGCTGCAGAGCAGAGGAGCTCAAGGTGGGAGGCCGTCCCAGCTGCCTCCCATGGGAAACCCAAACGAACCCCAATGTTGGAAGGTCCAAACAGCTGCCTCTGCTGAGACTCTTTAAACTCCAACCTGGTGGAACTTGCAGCCGCATGTGGGACAGAGCCAGGGTGGGAGCATGGCATGTACAACTTTTCCTCCTGGTTTTTGTTTTTTCAGCCAATTCAGCATGCCTTTTGCACTGGTGCATGGTGGGAAAGTGGTCCATCTGCAGAGCCAGACAGAAGCAACTGGGCATCTTCCTTTGACAAGTGACCCTGGCCCACTGCCTTCTATGCAAGATGCTGCCTCCCAATTGCATAGACCTTATGAGCTGGGGATACACAGCCTTCCAGCTATGGGTTAGGTGGCCATGCAAAGCAACACCTAGGTCCCCCCCCCCAAGAGGGAAGACGCTATGGAGGCCACAGAACACCGTGGTGCCAACCACGGCTATCTCAAATAACCCATGGCTTGAGTGCCGTGTATCTGATTTATACCACTCACACACAGCCCTGGAACCTGCGGGACAAGTTGGGGGCTTCTGGAGGGCTTTAGGCAAGGGGTTGAGAGAAGGGAAGGAAGGACTCCCAGACTGCTAGCGAGACAGGTGCTTGAGGCCAGCAGCAGCGAGGAGAGGGGTGAGTTGCTTTCTGCCAGCATTCCTGGGTCTGTGTGAGCAGTGCTATAAATCCACATCAGGACAGTCTCTCACATATGATTTGCCTTGATTAACGGGTTTCCTATTCTTTTCCTGTTTGTCCGTTTGTTTTTTTCTCTCCTGTTTTCCTGTACTATTTTTGTTCGTATGTTTTTTCCGCTCTCTGGGAATGCCTCCTCTTTCTCTGCATCTCCCTCCCTTCCCTTCCCCCTTCATGAGCAGTGGCCGAATCCATTACACTGAGATGTATGAAATGCTGACTCTTATGTCACCACCGCTAGGCCTCGGCAAGAGATGTCCTTCAAAAGTGGCCTATAAGGTAGATCAACCCTTCCTTCTATGGGGGCTAGAGCCGAGCAGGAGCTGGGGCTTGAGGGAGCTGTGGGAGGTGGGGCTGGGGGGAGCTGGGGAGGTGTTGGGGGTATCCAACGTGTGTTTAGCTTGCTCCTGGGGAGCCTGGTGTGCTCAGAAGAGTCCTGGCCACACTGGCTGGTCTTCGCTGCCTACGTATGTGATGCTGCTGTGGTCACTCACAGGCCCAGGGAGTTCTGGGGTGGAAGACCCTAGTGGAAGAGGAGGGGCAGGATCAGCAACAGTGTGGAAGTGGGAGGGTTGGAGAAGATAAGGTGAGCAGCAACCCTGTAGCACAGTTAGGAGAGTGAGATGTCCTCAGGAGCTCACTGACCCAAGGTCATCCCCAGGGCTTGGAACCATCCTTGTCCCAGACAGCACAGGAACAGGGCTTAAGCCCATGAAGATAGGAAGCAGATGGGCAGAAAGGGCATGTCCTGCAGGAGCAGCTCTGCAAGGTGTGAAGAGCCAGGTGCATTGGCACGAGCTATCCTAGGGATGGCTTGTGCAAGTCAAAACCAGGTGCCTTCAGAAGATGTCTCTGAGTTTTACCCCTTGTTCCTCCTGAGGTGGTGGCCAGCAGTTGGCTCATGGCTGCATAGTTGTGGAACGGGAGCACAGGAAGCCCATAAGGATGTGGGGTGGGAGCTGCATAGTTTTGCTGAGGACAGCAGCTGCTAGGACAAGACCTGGAGCTACAGAGCAATGTGTTGCCTAGGTCTAGGGCAAACAGAAGCTTTTCTTGGCCACAGGCTGCTACCCGCAGCCCTTTCAGCAGCATTCAGGGCTAGCAAAGCGGGGTTTCTGCACACATAGAAACACGCTGTCACCCTCTCCAGCTCTCAGGGATTTGTTCATACACCTACACATCCACCACCACACTTTTCCAGGAGAAAAAGGGAGGCTTGAAGGCAGGGAAAGGACATGAGAAGCCGAGTGAAAAGGAATGGGCAGGGAAGGGATGACCCAAGGTATTCATTCACAAAGCAAAATATACTCTCTGGAAAGTGGATCTGGTCACTTCGGTTTGCACCCCGCCTGCCCAGGATGGGGAAGGAGCATGGCATATCTAACCTGCCTTGGTTGCCCTTCTCTCTTTCCTTCTGCACTTTTTGTCCTCCCTCCTACCCTTCCCCACCCCTGGATAATTTGGACCCTGTGCATGTGCTGGCAAACTTCATCTCTGAAAGATGCAAAAAGGGAGCGCCAGGATGTAGCATGCTAGAGGAATCCAGCTGATCTGAAGTCCCTGAAGGTTAGGGACCCTCCTCTCCCCTGCCCCAGTCGGGAAGGGTTGAGAGCTGGAAAACCAAACCACCTGAGAACGGAAACCTGAGCCCCCTCTCCCCTTCCTGAGCATGTCTCACATCCGCACGGATCAGGTGTGTCTTCCCAAAAGGGCCAGGAGGTGCCATGGCAGCCCTGGTGCCTTGGGCAGGGGGGCTCAGGGACCGTTCCTGGGGTGCAGGAGGAGCCCTGGAAGGCAGTGAGCCGGTGTCCTG
>VZZY01015464.1:101630-144686 GCA_013400335.1 Eurystomus gularis
GCTGTGCTGTTTTGACACTCTTTGTTGCTTTTTATTTTTTAATTTTTAAATTTCTTTCCCTTTTGTTTAATGTTTAATTTCTTTTCCTCTAGCCTGGTCGATGTGTTTTTCGATATTGTTTTCCGTCCGCTGTTTTCTTCTCTCTCTTGCGCAGAGACTGGTGCTGATGAACATGCCTGTGGCTGAGGACATGACGGTCCATTTTACCTCCACCTTGATGGCACTGATACGCACGGCCTTGGACATCAAAATTGCCAAAGGTATGATTGAGGGGGGTGTGGGTTAGAGAGGGGATGGAGCCAGGAGGGTTTCAGAGTGACCAGCACTCATCCTTTGGGCAGGATGAGCACATTGCAGCCAAATTGGGGTTGGCTACTCAGAGCCTGGCATGTGGATGGAAGTGATTACCTTGAACATGCAAATTTCTGCCACTCACTATTAAAAATTTATTTCTTTAGGGAAGAGGTGGCCAGTTTTCTGCTAGGAGCTGCTTCTAGACAGCAGAAACAGCTTCATGTCCTCTGTAAGGGGAGAGAGAGAGAATTACCCTTCCTCCCAAGTACATAACCAAATCAAGGAGGGAAAAGATCACACACGCTTGGCTTCCTAAGGCTGGGGAGCAGAACTCTCTCAGGGAAGAGAAAATGTTCAGAACAGGAAAAGCTGCTTTGTTGTTGTTGCTGGAAATGCTGTGATTCATCAGATCAAAAGCTTTCTGCAGAAACATGCCACTTTCAATAAAACATCCCCTGGGAACAGCTCAGCTGTTTGAAGAAAACCCAACCCAGGGCAAGATAACAGCAAAAGCCCAGTGCTCAGACAGCTCTTTGCATCTTGAAAGAACAAGTTCAAGCCCCTCTAGATTGCTGGAGTGTGTCCAAAGAAGGACAATGAAACTGGTGAATTGTCTAGAGCACAGGTCTTGTGAGGAGCAGCTGAGGGACCTGGGGTTGTTCAGCCTGGAGAAAAGGAGGCTCAAGGGAGACCTTCTTGCTCTCTACAACTCCCTGAAAGGAGGCTGGAGCCAGGTGGGGGTTTGTCTCTTCTCCCAAGGAACAAGTGATAGGACAAGAGGACATGGCCTCAAGTTGCACCAGGGGAGGTTACAGTTGGATATTAGGAAAAATTTCTTCCCTGAAAGGGTTGACAAGGCCTGGCCCAGGCTGTGCAGGGCAGTGGTGGAGTCCCCATCCCTGGAGGGGTTTCAAAGCCATGGAGATGTGGTGCTGAGGGATGTGGTTTAGTGGTGACATGGCAGTGCTGGGTTAAGAGATCTGAAAGTTCTCTTCCAACCAAAACAATTCTATGATTCTAGATAGAGATTTGAACCTGGGTCTCCTACAGCTCAGCAGAGTTGCCCTGTTCTTGGGTGTCTCTGGTTGGCATGTGTTGCCAGCTCCCTTTCAGCCTGGGTCTTCCTAAGCTCAGCTTCAGCCCTGTCCAGAGAGCTCTGCTCTCCTTGCACAGAATCGCCAAGTATTTAAGGATTTCAACCAAGTGAAGCTGCTCTTTCACCAGCACATGATCCACTCACCAGAAAAGAGAAAGTGGGGCAGCAGCAGGTGTGTGTGGGCTGGAGTAGGATTGGAGCTGCAGAGACGGACCCAAGGCAAGCTTCAAGATGGCAGCTTTGAGTGGGAGGGCACGGGCTGGGGAGATGGAGACACATATGGAAGGGGTCGTAGGAAAGTTTCCCTGCAAGAGCAGGAGGCCAGGCTTGCTGATGCAAGATGGCCTTCCCAGCCCAGAGAGAGCTGGTTGCTAATTGTGAACCTCACTTCAGGGTGGGAAAGGGGTGGTTTTAGTTGGACCCTGACAGGAGGTCTTGATGTACATGGGCCATTTTTTTTTCCTTATGCTGTTCAAGGTGGTGCAGATTGGCAGCAATTAGACTCCGAGCTTCAAAAGGAGATCTTGACCATTTGGCCTCACCTGTCCCAGAAGATGCTTGACCTGTTGGTACCTATGCCAAAAAGTGAGTCTCTATGGGGGGCTGTCATCACTGCCAGGTTTCCATCATACTTGCAGCAGCTTTTTTCCCAAAGGGAGGTGGGGACTGGTCAGACCCATTCCCAGATGGAGAAGAAGTGGGAAAAGTGTTTGTGTTGCTACAGCCTTGCTCTGCTTGACTGCTTCAGAACCCTCTTGGAAAATGCCCAGTTTGCAGTGATCTATTGCTGCCACACCCAGAATCTCCTGTAAATCAGCTCAGGAGCATATAAGGGCAGGAGGCTGACCATCACCTGCTCCGTTACATATGATGATGTGATGAAGATGCGTGTCTTGGTGGTTTATGATGATGCTTGCAAGCCATCTCCATCCATTTTGTCTTCATGTGGAGTGTCTGAGTGTTCATCTCTCTTTTGGAGTGGTGAGCAGACTTTGAGGGTCACCAGGGTATCACACAGCAAGACTCATCCCGAGATCTGTGCTGGTTAACACACAGGTGTCCCTCTTCTGTTCCCTCTTCTGTTCTCAGCCTCTGACCTGACTGTTGGCAAAATATATGCAGCCATGATGATCATGGATTACTACAAGCAGAGCAAAGCAAAGAAGCAGCGGCAGCAGCTGGAGGAGCAGGTAAGGCTCAGCAAGGGCATGTGGTGGGCAGGACGGGGATGTTGAGAGCACCCTCACTGCTTCCTACCATGTTCCAACCAAATGTGCAACCAGGTGCATGGGATGAAGCTGAGGGATGAGGATGGTCGTACAGGTTGGGGTTTGGGGGCTACTACAAGGCATGCTTACATCCATTCTCAGCCCCCAACAGCAAACATGAGCATGCTGTTGCCTTCCCAAGTAATGAGGATGTGGTTAGTGAAGCACTGGATGTTCATCTGCGTTTCCTACAGGCTCAACTTCTTCCTTTCCTCAATACAGAAAAACGCCCCCATGTTCCAGCGCATGGAGCCGTCCTCCTTGCCGCAAGAAATCATCTCCAATGCGAAGGCTCTGCCTTACCTCCAACAAGACACGCTCTCGGGCCTGTGAGTATTGCCATGAGAAGATGGGAGGTAGTCCTGCGGCTCTTCTCTTCCTGCAGCCCTTGTTTTGGTCTCTGGAGCTGTCACTGGAATGCACATAGGGTTAAAGAGCTGCTGAGAGCAGGGGAAACTCAGTCTGGGGCAGAAAGCTACTGGCACAAAGCTTTTGCAGGATTCCAGGTAGCTGGTGTGCATCAGCATCACCAACAGCAGTGGAGGTGGCTAAGGGGGATGGCCAGGTGTCTGCACAGATGCTCTTCTTGCAGGACCATGCCAGCACTAAGTGCAACCTTGCTTACCTAAGAGGGTCTGTGGTGGACCTGAACCTCAGGAGCAGTTGAGCAGCTGGTCCCTGGGTGGTGCAGGGTCAGTGGAGGATCCCAGCACCCTGGGTGGTGGCAATCAGGTGGTGGGACTTGCTGGCGCTGCGCTTGGGATGTCCCTGCTGTTGCTACGGGACCTGGGGCACTGGTGTCCTTTCCTGCCTAGGCACTACTTCAGCTCTCCAAGGAACATGATGTTTGTCCTGGGGGTCTCGACAGCCTGAGGGGCAAGCATGGGGACTCCCCAGCTCTGAGCCTCTGAAGAGGTGATGCCCATTGATGGCAGCACCCAGCTTGTGGCCTCCCTGAAGCTGGACTCTTTGCAGGAGCAGCCGAAGTGGGTTCCCCTCGCTGAGCCCACTCTCGCCACAGGAGATCTTCCAGCTGGCATGCATGGATCCATCCCATGGGCAGTTCCAGGAGCACCAGTCTCTGGTAAAGTCATGCACTGCTTGGTGGGCACTACCCTGTGGTCTCAGCAGGGATGCTGGTGGGCATGGGGAGGTGTAGGACTGCCAACCCAGTGGTGAAACGCTGCTCCTTGCCCCTGTGGCAGTGAGCACAGCGGGGGGATGGCAGCTGCTGGGTCATGCAGGGATCCAAAACAGGGAACAAATGTCCCCGGCTGTCTCCCAGCTGGGCCTTTGGCCAGGCACTGGGGACACAGCCATCCCTGGGCCAGCCCTGGCCGGTGGGGCCAGGCAGCGGCAAGTGCTTTTGGGATTAGAGCTGTGACCAGGAACTGATGTCCTTCAGTAAAATATCCTTCTCTTCACAGGCTGCTCTTGCATCCACTGAGCGCTCATTTCAGTGGGTTACCCAGTGCTAAGTGGTGGTATCTGATGTTTTTGGATTCGTGTTCATTTTGTTGTCAGTGCTGGTGTCCCCAGTCCCAAATCAAGCTGTCAAACTGTCTCCAATGGGAGCGTGCCCCTCCAGCCCTCACACACATACTGGCCAGCAGCAGCAGTGTCTGTCTGTCTGTGTGTATATCTATATATACATATCTATCTATATATCTCTCCATATCTGTGTGTGTGCATTCGCGCACCACCCTGACGCTGTGTCAGATGCAGCATTGTACCACTGTGCATCTCCAGCCCAGTCCATGTCCCCGGGGTCTGTAGTACTCTGTGTGAGCTGTGTACCCCTGCCCTGGCCACCCTGACCATGTCACCGTCCTGCTGACAGGGAACTGGGGCAGATGGGACTCTCTCATTCCCGTAAAGTCACCTTCTAGCAGATCTCCAGGGTCACTCCCTGCCCACCTCCTTGACACCACATCCTGTACAAGTCTGCTAAATTGGGAATTAACAAAAACGCAAAGGTGCCATGAGTGGCATGCTTTCCATTAATGGGAGTGTGGCCAGAAAATCTTTAAAGCAGGATCACAGAGACAATCCCATAGATTTGTTGCCTTCTGGCAAAAGGAGGAGGAATTAAAGCCCAGGCAGTCAGGGCATCACCAGGTCCAGGCAGGGTTTCCATTGCAGCTGAAGAGGTGAGATATATATTGGCCATCAGGCAAGCCTGAGGAATCACATCTGGGTTCTCCTGCAATGGATTGTGGATTTGAGATTATTTTTCAGTGGTGATGTGATGGATTACATCTCTTAGACTCCCTTTTTGGCCCACTGAAATTGAGTGAGCAGAGCTGTCCCCTGCAAATGGGGCAGAAGCAGCGCGTTGCCCTGCTCCAATCCCATCCCAAGAGCTTGGCTGTGTGTTTATTTCCAGGAGCCAGAGGTTAGGGAGTTTCAAAGAGTGCAGCCCTCTAACCGTGGCAGCTACCTTCCTGTGGACATTCAGGACCACGCTGTCTCTGGGAGGGCCTCCTCCATGCCTCGACTCACTGTGGATCCGCAGGTAAAACCAAGGAAAGCCCCCATGGGTGCTGGGTCCAGGCAAAGCCTACCAGTTAACACTGGGGCTTCTATCTGTGCTGAGCAAATCCCACAAGCCTTACAGGTTCCCCAGGGCCCATATTGGAGCATCTCCCCATCTTTGGCATCCTGCACAAGTAGGAGAGCTGCTGTTCCCATACACACAGGATGCCAGCAGCAGAGAGCAGCCAGGGGAATCAGTCTTCTGGCTCATGCAGGAAGTCCACAATGGAGTGGGGCCATGCCAAGAGGATGCAGGGTCCCCCCACAGTGGGACATCCCTCCTTTTCTCCAGCCCTGCGTGCTGGCTGAGGTTCAAGGAGTCCCAGCCTGGCTGTCAGATGATCTCCCAGGTGATGAAACCACTTTCCCTCCTTTTCTTGTTGTCCGAACACATGCTTCTCCATCTGTCCAGGGGAACCCAGGCCACACCTCACCTCCTCGTTTGTCTGCCTAGTTTTCCCATTGTTCTGTCTTGTACTCAGTCTCCACTGAGACACAGATGCTCTTATGGGGTTTGGTTTTGCTGTGATGTCTCTGCTTTCTCACAGAGGTCCCGGTGTCTGTGCTGATGTGACATGTTGTGGCACTTTGGTGGGATGTGAAGAGGAAGGGAGGCTTTGCCTTGTAGGCTTTATTGACCATTTGGCAGTGTGGGAGACGATCAGAGGGAGGAAATGGGAGAAGAAAGGGTACAATGTGAGGAGAGGTGATGGGGAGAATGGCCCAAGGCTGCAGAGGCAAAAAGCTGCTGGAATAAAGCGAAGGAAAATATAGATGTGATGTTTTCCACAAAACATGTGAGAACACAAGCTACAAGGAGGGGAAGAAGGAAAGGAAAGAGACTGTAAAAGAGCATCATGAGTAGGAAGAGAGGGAATGAATGCAGGGGAAGGGGACATGGGAACAGAGGAGGGCCAGGGCAGCCCAGTGCTGCCAGGAAAATAAGCACCTAGCAAGGGTGCTTATCCCAGAAGGATCTCCCCCCTCTCAGTGATTTCCTCTTTGATGTCTGTTTGCTCCTCTTGGTCCTGTTTTCAAGGTGGGGAGGAATGTTTAGAGAGCCTGGGGGGCAATGGCCTGGTACCCTCTGTGTCCCCACACCCAGGGCGAGATGCTGCTGCTCTGACCCCAACAGACAGCACTTTGGCTTGAGTCACCGTTGCTGGCTTTGCTTCTGGACCACAGATCCCAGCCAGCTGGGACAGGGGAGCTCACAAGCACAAAAATGAAACCCCACTTTCCTCCTCCTCCCAGTTTGTGCAGAGATTATTTGGGGGGGCTGTGCTTGGGCTGGATGCTCCATCACCCTGAATCTCCCCATCCTGGAGGCTGGTGTGCCAGCAACAGCGGGTGAACCGGTAATTGCTTGACCTCCATCTCCCACAGCCCTATCTGGTGTTAACCTTCTTCCCGTCTGGCTGGGGTTGCTTGCAGGTGGTGACAGACACCAGCTCGATGCGGCGATCATTTTCCACCATCCGGGACAAGCGCACCAACAGCTCCTGGCTAGATGAGTTCTCCATGGAGCGCAGCAGCGAAAACACCTACAAGTCCCGCCGGCGCAGCTACCACTCTTCACTCCAGCTCTCCGCCCGGCGCCTCAACGCTGACTCAGGTGAGCAAGGGTGGCTGGCCCCATCCCACACCAATGCCAAAAAAACCCACCCTGGCCAAGCATCCGTTGCTCCTGGGGAGGGAACAATGGGTACTGACAGGGATGTCCTGCAGGCCACCGATCCGATGGGCATCGCTCAGGTGGCAGAGAGCGGGGCCGATCCAAAGAGCGCAAGCACTTGCTGTCCCCCGATATCTCCCGCTGCAACTCGGAGGAGAGGAGTCCCCAGGCGCATGATGAGTCGCCAGAACGACGGCACGAGTCTCGGTCACCCAGTGAGGGCAGGTCACAGACACCAAACAGGCAGGTGGGTGACAAGTAACACTTAAGCACAAAGGGAGGTGTAGAAAAAGCTCCTTGCCAAAACCACAGAGATAAGTCCCAACTCTGGGAGCTCTGCACTCTCTCTTCTCTATGGTAGGATCTCCATGGCCCCTGTGAGCTGAGCAGGTTGAGCTGCTTGGGCACCTGTAGAGCATTTGACGAGAGGGTTGATCTCCACACTGACCCTCTCACCACTGTGACATCTGCTCCCTGAGAAGGTTGAGGTCCATCATCAAAACCTTTCCTCTCCAACTTAGAGGGATGTTGTGAAGGGCTGTGTCAGAGGCCTTACAGAAGTCCAGATAGATGACATCTGTAGCTCTCCCCTTGTCTACTGATGTAGTCACTCTATCATAGAAGGATGCTAGGTTCGCCAGGCAGGACTTGCCCTTGGTGAAGCCATATTGGGCCTGTGTGAAACTCATGAGGTTCAGCAAGGCCAGGTGCAAGGTCCTGCACCTGGGTTGGGACAATCCCCAGTATCAATACAGGCTGGAGTATACAGTTGGAGAGCAGCCGTGCAGAGAAGGACTTGGAGGTGCTGGTGGGTGAAAAGCTGGACATGAGCCAACAATGTGCGCTCACAGCCCAGAAGCCCCTGGCATCCTGGGCTGTATCCCCAGCAGCGTGGACAGCAGGGAGAGGGAGGGGATTCTGCCCCTCTGCTGTGCTCTGGAGAGACCCCCCTGCAGTGCCGGGGCCAGCTCTGGAGTCCTTAGCACAAGAAAGAAGAGAAGAGAAAGCTCTGGGGAGACCTTGTTGTTGCCTTTCAGTACTTAAAGGGGGCTTTATAAGAAAGATGGAGACAGACTTTTTACTGGGGCATGTTGTGACAGGACAAGAAGTGATGGTTTTAAACTAAAAGAGGAGAGATTCAGACTAGATAGAAGGAAGAAATTTTTTGTAGTGAACCCTGGTCCAGGTTGCCCAGAGAGGTGGTTGATGCCCCATCCCTGGAACCATTCCATGTGAGGGTGGATGGTGCTCTGAGCAACCTGCTCTAGTTGCAGATATCCCTGCTCTCTGCAGGGGGGTTGGACTAGATGGGCTTTAAAGGTCCCTTCCAACTCAAACCATTCTATAATTGTGTGATTCTATAAGATGCCAGTGCTTGAAACCCACAGAGATGCTGCCCATAGAGATCAGCAGCTGAGAAGCTGTTAGCTTTTCCTGCAGTAGATCTGTGGGTGCTTTTTACTTTTGACCACCAAGAGCAAACCCCATCCTCATCCGTGGAGCAGACCCCAAGGCAGGGATGGGGTAGGTGAGGACACGTGGAGGCCTCATGCAAATGAATGCTCCAGAAAGCTCAGGGGGGTAGTGGGTGATGGTGCTGTTCATCTCCACTATATTCCTCAGTGTGTCTTGGTTGCAGGGAACGGGCTCCCTGAGCGAAAGCTCCATCCCCTCCATCTCGGACACCAGCACCCCCCGGCGAGGCCGCCGCCAGCTCCCGCCAGTGCCCCCCAAACCACGTCCCCTCCTTTCCTACGCCTCCATGCTGCGGCACACTGGGGACGCCTCTCCGCCTGCTGAGGAGAGCGAGGGGGGATCCCCACTCCTCTCCTCCACCCTGGAGCCCAATGCCACTGGCCTGACCGAGTCTTCCAGCTCCCCAGTGGGGAAGCAGAGCCGACAGTCCACCCCGCAGCGGTACATCTCAGAGCCCTACCTGGCCCTGCACGATGACTCACACGCCTCAGACTGCGGTGAGGAGGAGACGCTCACCTTCGAGGCGGCCGTGGCCACCAGCCTTGGCCGCTCCAACACCATCGGCTCAGCCCCACCTCTGCGGCACAGCTGGCAGATGCCCAACGGGCACTATCGGCGGCGGAGGCGAGGAGCAGGGCAGGGCGTGATGTGTGGGGCCAGCATCGACGTGCTCAGTGACACCGAGGAAGACGACAAGTGCTAGAAGTTGCCCACCCACTCCCCAGCCCCGTCTCGGCTCCCACCCCATCACCCCGCTGCTGCCACCCTGCCCCTCTCCAATGCATGCTCTTTGCCACGCCTGGGAATGAAACACAACCAAAAACCACATGCAGGGGAAAAGGAGAAAACCAAACCGACTGGAATGGAGGGAAAAGAAAAGAGAGGAAAAAAAAGAAAGAGGAAAAAAGTCTTTGTGCAAAAAAAAAATTAAAATCTGTCAACTTTCATTTTATTACTATCACTTTTTTTTTCTGCACAGAGAAGCATTTGATGGGCAGCAGAGTGGCCCAGCTGGGTGCATGTGCTAGGGGGCAAGGGAGAGCCCCCCTGGCCATGGCCCCCCTCCCTGCTCTGAGCAGGGACCCCCGGGAAGGCTCATCCCAATGGTTTTCTGCTCCCTGAGGCTGGAGACTCCCAGCGAGGGGGTACCGGGGGCCCCCTTTGTTCTGTCACTCAGGCTTGTGCTGCTACAGCTTTGAATTTCCCTCCCCTGGGGTCTCATCCAGCCCTGAAAATGGGCAAGGCGTGATGCTGGGGTGTGGGGTTTGGGGAGCATCAGGCAGACCAGGGCAAAACCGAAGCCCAACTGGTTTGTACTGGGGCAGGCGGGAGCAGGGCGGGGGGGATTTCAGTGCTGCCAAATGTATCCTGCCTCCCATTGCCATATATTTATTTATATATGGAGAACTCTAGGTGTGCCTGTGCTTGTATATACGGTATGTGTGTGTATATATATTTATATGCTGTATATATAAAGATATACACATACATGGATTCATTTTAGTCATCTGACAATGCTGGGGACCCCCTGGGGTTTTTACTGCCCACACCCCGTTTGGCAGGGGCAGGACCAACCCTCCCCGGGGGCTGCTGCACACCCATCGCTGTAGCAGAGCATTGGGAACGTCACCCCACTTGCCTTGCCCCAGCCCAGATGTTTCCAGTGATGGGAATTGCATTTTCTCCATCGGAGGTAGCCAGGGCGAGGGATCTTCGGGCAGCTCTCCTGCCAGATGTGCCTGCAGGAATGGGATGCCCAAGGGATGAAGATGGGGCTGTCCCTGGGGCTTCAGCTCACTTGGTGCCAGCAGTGCTGAGGGAGTGATGGCAAACCTCTCAGGGGCCTCTTTGCTGTGTTTTCCCAGGAAAAGAAGATTCCCACGTCCGCAGAGGAGAGAAGATGTTGTGCGTGTGTGATGGTACCCTAAGATCTGTCCTCCCAGCAGAGGAGCCCAACTTTGGCACCTACCCTACCTTGGTTTCCCTGGCAGTTGTGGTTCCTGCCCACGCCCAGGGTGGGGTGCCATGGTGGTGACTGGGTTTGCAAACCTCATGGCTCTGGCATGGGGGCAGGTGGGTGTCCGAGAGCCAGTGGAGCTTTGGGAGCAAAGTGTCATCTGGGCAGTGAGCAAGGAGGCTTGCACCTCCTGCAGAAATGCAGTACAGGGCCATCTTCCAGTGCTGGTCATTAATTAATCTGGTAATTATGTGCTTTCAGCTCTACCAATTGATGCGCATCCTCCTCTGCAGGTGCAATGCATTGCCTGCTAGCCCAGGGAGATGCTGGTGGCCTGGTAGTGATGGGTGGCTCACCTTGGTGATCACTGGCATGTTTCTGCTGTGAGTTGTGTCTATTGTCAGCCTGAGCATGGTCCTTTGGGTGCCAGAGGGTGCTGTGCCTTTGGAGCCTCAGGGAAGGGCTTGCTCTGTGGGCTGGGGTCTGGGTGATGTGGTTGAACCAGGCATGGCCATGTGTGTGGAGATGGGATGTGGCCTTCAGCCCACTGGGCTGAGCAGAGGGAGGTGATGCAGCTCTCATCCTGCCTGTGACTTCACTCCGCTGCAGGTTGTTGTGGTCCAGGTCCTTGGGGCTGTTCTCCAGCCCCTCTGGCTGGCTGAGCAGAAGCTCTGGCCAGACTTTGCTTTGGTTCTGGATAACCCATGTCCTCTCCTGACTGAAAGATGCTCTGGGCACAAACCGCCCCACTCCTGCATGTGCAGATCAGTCCCTGCCCTGATTGCTTTGTGAGCTCCCCCAGAGGACCTCTGCTTTGTAAGAAGCAAATCCCACCAGCTCCAAAGGCTGCCTGCTCCGGGGCTTGGTCATGGACCACACCCCAGCTTTCTAATGATCAAGCTGCTCTTTGTGCATCCAAGGAGCAGGTTTCACTTGTGGGTCCAAAATCTCCTGCTGCCTTGATCAGTCCCTGTTGATGGGTGGCACCTCTCCTGCCCCTGTTCGCCCCACGCTTCCCAAACAGATACTTCCAGCTGCCAAAAGATCAAAAAATTTCCCAGGAAGCCCTCTCCATCGGTCTGGCTCAGGTCCTGCATCCCCCATCTCGGTGCTTGGGGGCAAGCCATGCCCCATGCAGCTATAGGGAAGGCCTGTGGTGCTGGTTGGTGGCATGAGTATCTCCTGTCCCCTTCCAGCTATCTGTGAGCTTTAGTCTGAAGGTGCTGGAGTATTGCTCCCTGTGCCGGAGTTTGGCCTGGTGGGCAGCGTGGGACTGTGTGGGGGCCGGGGCCAGGGATACGTGGTGGTGCTGGGGCCGTGGGAGGCAATGCCATTTGTCCTTCCTCTAAATATAGGTGCTGGCATCGTCTACTTCTAAATGCAGAAAGGTGTCTGACAATACGTTAGGCTCTGAGTAACAGCCTGCAGGGAGGGGAGGAGGTGGCTTTTTGTGTCTGTACCTGTCGAGTGAGAGGGAGGGATGCTTTCAAAGCAGGGGCACGTGTTTCATGTGGATTTTGAGCTTTGGGCATTTTTCTTTCCTCTGCCCCAGAATGGGGCTGGTGAGTGATATGCAGCGATGCTCTGCAGTGGTGCAACAGGCTGGGGCAGAGCCCCTCAGGGTGCACCTGTGTGTGGCAGCGGGTGTCCGAACCTGAGCTTTTTGGCATGCAAGACCTGTGTTTTACTATCATAGAGAGGCTGTATGAAGCAAACCAGAGCTCCTTTTTTTGCCGGGGTGGAGGGGACCCAAAAATGCTGTCTCTCCTGCAATAGCCACAGTCCTGTTCCTGTGGCAGGAGGAACTCATAGGGACAAAATGGTACCTCCAAAGCATGTCTCTGAAACCAAAAACCACCCCCAAGAGAACCACGGAAAAGACTACGCCAAGTGGGGGGGGACCAGCCCCGAGGGACCATTACAGCCTGTGTCTTGCTTTTTGAGGTGCTGGACTTACTCTTCTGCTGTATACTCTCTCATCCGTGGCTTTTTGGACATCTCCTTCCCCTCCTGGACACCAAGGATCTGCCACTGTGCCCTCCATCAGTGGCTGCTGGCCATGCTTGACCATGGGAGGGAAGATGAGAAAGCTGGGGGATGTGTTTCAACCTCTGCCTGCACGGGAGAAGCCCCTGCCTAGGCAGGAATTCACCAGTAGCATGCAACTGGTTCCCAGTGTGGTGCTGGGACTGGGCTAAGAGCCCTGCAAAGCTCCTGGAGGACCACAGACGGTGTGTGGGGAGATGAGGCAGCCCCAGATCACGGAGCCCCATTGTCCTGTCCGGGCTGGCTGTCCCAGTCCCATTCTCCTCTATCCCCCTGTGAGGCCTCGGAGGGCAGACCCCCCTCGGTGTGGGGCTGGAGGCTCTTGGGGCTGAGGGAGGGTAGGTAGGAGATGCTCTGTCTTCATCCCCCAGACACTGGGTTGGGATGTTGTAACATAACATGCTCAGTTTGGACCCAAGCAGGGAACTGAACTGACTGACAGCTATGTACAACTTCAGTGTTTTTTTTGTCAAAAGGAAAGAAAAATAAAACCTTGTTGTAAAGAACTGCTGTGGACATTGTCTCATTGGCAACCCCCACGCACTGGCAGGGCCCCCAGGCTCTCGAGATGCTGGACCCTTTCAAAATGTCCCTGGCAGGGACAGGCCTGTGCTGTCCTACGTGTTGGTCAGGGAGCCCCATCACATGGGACAGGATGGGGCATTTCCCAACATGGACACAGGGGCCACACTGTGGTCCCCAGGCAGAGTGGGGAGCTGTGAAGGAGAGTCTCTCTCCACGCTCCAAGGAGTATGTTTGGAAAGGATTGCCACCCCAGGGGAGCTGTGGCTGGTGCCTTGCTGCTTCCAGACACGCCATCTGGGTGGATCTGGGGGCACTGGGGGGACCAGGAGCTTGAGGAGCTGGTAACAGCAGCACCACAGCAAACTGGCTGGGGAAGCTGAGAGCATCACAGTGATATCATATCACTGAAGAATTGCAAGGAGACACCAGCCCATAAACAGAGGTCCTGGAAAACCTGCTAGGACCTGGGGTTTGGGGGGATTCAAACAGCTTGGCCACCCCTCCACACCTGCACCCAGGAGATGTCAAGTGGATTCAGATGCTGTTGCCTGGACCAAAGCTCATGGGTGAGTTGTCAAGCAAAGATGCTGAAGTCAGGTCTTACATTTCTTTTTTGCAGATCTGTTTAAAGCACACAAAGTTCTCCAGCAGGCAGAGTCGAGTCAGCAGCCTGCGGCAGTCTGCAGGCTGAGCACGGGTGACAGGGATATTTTACGGCTTTTCAACAGAACTCTTCTTTTTCTTTCCCAGTGATGGGAAGGTGCTGTGCCAAGAAGAACTCAGGGAAGGATTCTATGCTCCTCTGGACCACTTTGAGCCAGGCTTACTCTGTGCGTCTCCCACGTGCTGCTGCCCCTCTCTGCATGATGCCACTGAGGACCAAGCCCAGACATCATGACCTGTAGGAAATGGCTTTATGTTACCCTTTGCTTTGTGCATCTTTCCCTTTATTTCCCAAATGCTGCCAGGTTTGGTTTTCGATTCTTTAGCTCATGAAGTGCTAAAAAGCATGTTTTCAGTGGGAAGTGTACAGTTCCACAGGGACATTGCCCAGAAGGTGGCCCAGCTTTGAGGGCACTTGCCCAGGTGATGGATGGAGTGACAGCCAGGGGCTGGAGGAGAAGTCCAGTGTTTTTTCAAGCTGGGAAGCACATTCCCATTTTATAGTCAAAAAAGTGATCTGTGGGGAAGGCTCTGCAGGGTGGTGATGCCTTCTTCATCCTTGAGGGCTCTTCACTGGCACTGGAAGCAGTTTAAGGAGAGGACCTCTTCCTCTGTGGGCCATAAGTCCTGTCTTCACATTTTTGGCCATGAATGTCTTAAGTATGGACTGCCCCAAAGGCTTTGAAAGTGGCACCAAGTGTGCAGGTCTCTGATGGACACACCCCATGGGGACCTGCCTGGGAGGCTACTGCCAGGATGAGTGATGGATGTAGCTAACTGGTGTGCCAAGATGTGCTTACCCTCCTCTGCTGGCTTTCCCTAAATCCCCTAACATCTCTGGGGCCATGAAAAAGACACCTGGAGCTACGCGGGGAAGGCAGAGCTTCATCCTAGCAAGGGAAACTGGTGCTGTAAAATGGGGAACCTTCACTGTCAGAGAGCCAGCACTCTGCCTGGCTGGCAGAGAGGCTAAAAAAAGCCCCTTGACAAATGGAACAGAAAGGTTAAAATTATCTGTACATCATCTGAATAACAATGGCAATGCAGATTGTACCTGCTTATAATAGCTCCAGGAGACAGGGGATAAATTGGGAACAAAAGTACCCCAGAAACAGATGCTGCTGGCATACGGCTGGCAGAAGTGATGGGGGTGCTCCTCCTTGCCAGGGCTTGGGAGACAGGACCACAAGAAGCACCAAGACCTAGCCTCTGTGTGCCCCTCTCACCTTGCCCGTGAGTGCTCCAGGACCCTTCCAGATAGGGACATGAGAGCAGACCCTGTCCGCAGTATCGGCATTGTAGTGAGTGTTGTGCGCAGATTGTCTTGCATCCAGATTCCTGGGGACCATGAACGGGTCTTTTTCTGGGACTGTCACGAATCATCACCCTGTAACCTGGCTCTTCTTCCTGGGAGAAAACCCTTCCTGGGAAGAGACCTTATCTTACTAGATTTTTTTTCTCTCTGTCCCTTCCCTGATTTCCTCTGATTGCCCCCTGCAAAGCCAAATGAAGGCACATGGTGCTGGCTGCATCTGTAACTCTGTGGGCACTGGCTATTCCCTAAAGGCTTCCCAGATTATTTTTAAAGCAGAATGCCAGCAATTGTGCAACCCTTGGGGGTTGCAAGGGTCCTTGGGCTCTCAAACGCCCCCTCAGTCAAATGCCTCGTGATGCCCATGCTCAGTCCTCCAGCAAAACAAGGGGAACCTGGATGGGAGGATGCTGGAGTGGAAGCCAAGCCCCTGTGGGGAGGAAGGGACAAGAAAGGGGAACTGGCAGCGTTGAAAGAATGAAACCTTTTGTCTTCCTTTTTCCAGTCCCAGCAAGGTGTTTAAAATCCATATGTAGAAGGCTGAGCTGGCAGGGATACAGCTGGTGGCTCAGAGGGGAGACGCTGGGGGTGGCTCTCGTCCCCCCCTTCCCTTTCATTCCTCCAGTGGTACTTACAAGCACATTCTCCCAGTGCCAAGGATGTGTGTGGGCTCTGAAGTGGGGCTGCTGCTTACTCATGCTGGGAGCCACGTGGCGTTGCTGGCTTGCAGACTGGTAGCACTGACAGTTCCCTGCGTGAGCATCCTCCCTCCACGGGTGAGCATCCACCCCACAAGCAAGTACATGCAAACCCTGCTCCTTTCCAGCAGCAGCGTGGCTCCCCAGGGAAGTGGGATGTGCTCACCAGGGTTATCGTCCCCGAAGGGCTTGAACAGCCCGGCCTCGTTCAGCACCTCTATTTTTTATTCTTCTCATTTATTCATGTCAAGAGACAATGATCTTCCTTGCTCAGTGATGCAGTGCTGCACATGCAAGCAGGTGAAATACCATGATCTGCCCTGGAAACTGGCCCCTACCAGGGGATGGAAGAGCGAGCTGGCAGATACTGTCTCCCAGAAGATTTTTGGGAGCTGCTTTCTGTCACCTTTGGCTTTACAGGCAGCAGGGAGCAAGGAAATGGGCAGGGCTGGTTTCATCCCTGCCTCTCCGGTGGACTTGTCTCAGTACCCACCACCTCTTCCCTGGTTAAATGCCACAGAACAGGAAAGAGCCCTCTCTTCATTTGCCTTTGCTCTTTATGTGTAGATAATATAAAACCAACCCCAAACCAACACAATTCTACCTTCTAAATGAATGCAAAAAGCATGAATTGCTCTCTTTCCCCAGCTGGTATCTTCCTCTCACCAAAGCAGGGCTCTCCAGGTGTCTGTGGCACTAGGCAATCGGGTGCTGGGAGGGCTGGAAGCCCAGCAGCAATGATCTGCAACCAAAAATCACCTGGTGCCCTCATCTTGAAGTGGTTGAAGGGCTGAGAACTGGCTTTCTCTGAAGCTGCTCAGCACATGAGTGAGCTCCTGTAGGGACCAGCGCATGGCTGCGATACACCCAGCAGACTTCAGCAGAGACACCAGTGCTGCTTGGAGTGCAAGGGAGAGGGAATAGGGATAAGGATGTGCAGTTATTTGCTAAAGCCAGGCCTAAGCCGGACTCTCTCTCTCCCTCCCACACGCACTCCCCTGGGACGCAGTCAGTCAATTTATGGAGCAATCTGCCATAGATGATGTGATTTTCAGTTTGATTGTCACAGATCTGCATCATGGCCATCAGGAACAATGTGGGTTTTTTCCCTTTTGGAAAGGAGAGAAGCAGAGGAAGGAAAAAAATTGGAGGGTTATACCTCCCAGCCGAGTTTAATCCTATGCTAACTGGGCAAATATGTGGGCTCCAGGCCATGGTGTCTCACCTCTGGGCATTCTGGACAAAGCATGGAGCGTGCAGGACCATCAGCTACAGCCACATCTCCCAGCTGCCCACTTTCCGTGGCCTCTGAAGCACTGACAAGGGCTTGCAGATGGTCTTATTTAATTGCTAATTTACTCGGAGTGGGGTACAAAGTGCAATCAAGCTTTTTTTTAGTTTTTTTTTTTTCAGTGATCAAAGGGTGGGCTTCCTTTACACAGCCACCATTTTTTAAGGACTTGTCCCAGCTTGAGCTCCTCTTCCCCCAGCATGTGATACTGCGCTGTATCAGCAAGTCTCACCTCCTTTAGCAGCTCAGAGCGCATTAGGAAACCAGCCTGAGCTGTGTGAAGGATCTGTGAATTAGCAAAGCCTCCCCTGCCCCTTGGCAAAGCCTCGTCTTACACCTCCCAGCAGGAATAGCTACAGCTGCTTTCTGCAGCAGAAGTGAGAGCAGAGGGAGTGTGATGAGAGGGTGATGGGACATGGCATGAATCCCTGCATCCTCTTGAGGATGCAGCCTCTGGTCACAGCCAGTCTGCCACCTGCAGCCCAGGCTATCCACACTGGCCCTGGGAACAGGGACTTTCCTGTGCTCCCCATGTCCCCAGATGCCCAGTGTGTCCCGTTGTGGATGGACTACCCCACTGCAAAGACAAATATCTTTGTCCCCAGATCTCAGCGGTCACTTAGAGGTGGAAGATGCCCCAGTGAGTCAGGGAGCAGAGAAGAACAATGGAGGGTGCAAGCCAGGCTGAGAAAGCCACCCATGCCCACTCGCTCCTCTTTGCTGCTTGGGGACATTTCTGTGATGAATGCTGGCAAATCCCTGCTTGGCATGGTGCTGATTTGGGAAGAGGGAAACATTCCCACTCTGCGCTGAGCAGACTGGTGCTGTGGAGAAGCAGTTTGCTCTTGCATGCCTGCAACATCTCAGCAGCACCAGTGGGGATGAAGATCTACAGCTGACAGAGAAACAGGCAGATGGGATTATCAGTAGTCACGTGTGCCGACACTCTCTTCTAGTCTTAGTCTCTTTTTTCCCAGCATTAACTCCTTGAGCAAGTTTTCAGCCTGCGACAGCAATTTGACGCTTGACACACTCGGCTTCTTCCCGCTGTCTATGAGAGGCTGGTGGGTGTTTAAACATACCCAATGGGACGTTTCTGAGCAAGGCTGGACTTCCTCTGCATCATGCCCCAGGAGCATGCCAGCAGGAAAAGCCCCCCTGGACACTAGAGAGCCCAGGGGCTCACAAGGAAAAGGCCTTTGCAGCTTGTTTGCCTGCTCCCACCCAGGTTTATGCTGCCCCAGATGAAGCCCATCACCATCTGCATGACAAAATGAGGCTGCCCTGCCTAATTTCCTCTGTTTGTTTTTCTCTCTCCTGCATTTCTTTCATATTTAGTGATCCTTGCCCTAGGAAAAGCTTTAGAGATGCGCTCTGGTGACAGCAGCTAATGGCTCAGCCACAGCAGGCAGCTTTCGCTGGACCTTCTTCTCTTTTGAGTGCATTCCCTGAGCATACCTGCTCAAGGAATAGGGGTGATAGAGATGGCTGGGGTTATAGCTGCTGACTCTGGGTGCTGCACATCAATTAATATCAGTGTGGACTTGTTCTGTGATTACTTATTGCCTCTGGCTGTAAAGCTGTGGCTGTCATCTGAACCTCTGTGTCCACCACACCCCCGCACTCGAGGGACCCCTTGGAAATATTCAGCCAAAGCAAGAGGACTGTAGGAGACTGCAGCAGAAGGAGATGTTTCAGATGAAACCTGCAGCCCCTGCTGGGATTAGCTGCTCGCAGACACTGTTGTTTGCCCTTGTGGCATCCACACACCTTCCACGAACACATCTGTGCCATCACGAGGCTTGTTCGATTTGGAGATGGAGCTGCTGTCACCAAGCATGTCCCTGGGCTTCCTGTGAGATGCTCTTGCAGAGGGCTTGGTGCCCATTCCCAGCTGTGCAGAGTGGAGATGATGCAGTCCCCAGGTGATGCTCATGAGCCACCTCTTAAGTAGAGGTGGTGAGGGGCTCTCCTTGCTCTTCTCCTGGAAGACTTGCAGCTGCATACTGCAGAAATGGGTCTGCCCTTTGACCAGGAGAGGCTTTCACTATCTCTGAGTCCGGCCCTTCTCACAGGTGGGGAAACTAAGGCACAAGGGCTGAGAATAACAGGTCCTCATGGGTCAGGCATTGCTCCTCTGGTCTTGGGAGGAGCTGGTGCTTGCTGCTTGAATGCTTTGATCGTGTTTCTTAAAGTTTCTCCCTGTCAAAACACCTTTTTGCTCTGCTTGCAAGGGTTATCTGGTGGGGGATCAGGAGGCTTTCAGCTAGGGCTGTGCTTGTTGGGGCTGAGCTGCTGCCCTCATTGCTATCTGGGCTCTCACCTCCCCCTCAGAGCAGCCTCTGCATAAAGGGAAAGAGGTTAAACCATATTTTTGGACACAAATGACTACAGCTCTAGTGAATTAACTCAGAGATGTTATTACAGGCCATCAGAACAGGTCAGGTTTCAGTCTGGGAAGGAAGTGATGTTCTACAATTGTCTCCTGGCTGAAATCAGGCCAGAAAATAGGCTTCTTTTCCATATTTTGCCCCTTCTCTTGTCTCGCGGTGCAGGGGGATGGCTCTGCTACCCCTGCCCGATGTTGCAGGCCAGAGGGAGCTGGGAGGATGCTATCCCATAAAAAGGCTGGGGTAGGGTTCTCTGCTGGGGCAGAAAAGCTCCAGCAATGCTTGGAAGGAGTCTGGCTCTTCTTCCAGCAACAAAAACGTATTTTAACTGGGAAATTCGAGGTCAGAAGGGCTAGAGAGACCTCCCAGGCTGAATTTCACAGCCATGTGTAGAACAAGTTGTTGATTTTGCCAACGCTGCCATAAGGAGACATGTTGCAGATGGAGAACGCTGTATTCTCCGTTCCTGACAAACGCCTGTCATGATAGCTTGAATATAAAGCAGGGGCTTAGGCAGAAGGAGCTTATTTAATGTTTGTATTTTTCAATAAATTCTTGTTTCTTTATAGATCATAAGAACCTCCAGAAGCTCAAGGCAAAGCCAAGGCTCCTGTGTGCGCCGCAGAAACGCAGGAGAGAGCCCAGGAGGCTGGGTCCTGCTGAAGAGAAAGGCAAGTGTGTTGGCATCCTCCTCCTGCTCAGTCCCCTTCTTTCTCACCACTTGCTCCAGCAGTCCCCCAGCAGCCTCCCTCCCCAGAGAGAGGATTTACTCTGAAAGAGGGTTGTTCCCCACCAGCATCCACCACCCCACCTCAGTGCTGGAGGTTGAAGAAGTTAGGCAGGCAATGGCAGGACCAAGGGGACAGCTGAGAGGTGAGTGGTAAAACTGCACATAGTTTATTTCAAGGTGCAGCTGGAATTTTGTCTCATGCCTATCCCCATGCTTTGTGCCTGATGCTGTGACATGTGGGGACAGATGTGAAATGCGGCTCTGTTTAGAGCCTGGGAATAGCAAAATCTCCCTTGAACAGCCATGCTTGAATTTCCATTTCTAGGGCTCTGGCAGAAACCTGGGTCCTGTGGTGTACTCAGTAGTGGATGCACTAAATGGCCATGGCTGACCTGCCAGTGCAAACTGGGGTGGTTGGCAGACCCAATAGCTCTAATGGTGTTAACACAGCAGTGCTGGTTGCAAGCAGGGGCTTGGGATCTTGGCGGTAGACCAGCTGGTGGGATTTTTTTAGTGGGTTTTGGTCTATTAATCCAAACCTCAGCTTGGCTTGACTTCTTCAGTGTCACTGGTTGAATAGGCTGCAATACAGGATTAAATGTCACTGTGCAATCAAATGTATCACTGGTATAGAAAGGAAGGGAGGGCAAAAGTAAAATGGAGGGGAGAGTGCAGCAGGGTTGGAGGTGACCCATGTGGACCCTGTCCTAAGAAACACAGTCCCCAGGAGCATGAAGATGACCTGCTCCTAGAGGAAATAAAAGCAGGGAGCTGCAGCCTAACAGCCGCTCTTTCACACTCCTTTGTATAGCTGCAATGCTTGCGCATAAGGTTCGTGTGGTTGTGGTGGTGGGTGTCTGCAAGGTGCCATCATGCTTGCACCAAAATCTCTCTTGGTGCTCCTCTGATGCTGTCAAGAAGGCTTGCTTGCTGGTGCCGTGTACTGTAGTGACAGCCTGCCTCTCAGCAGGGATGAAGGTCCTGGGGTGCTGCCATCTGGACACACAGGAGGAGACAGTTTTTGCTCCCCGAAACATGTCCGCTCAGGGTGGGAGAAGTAAATCCTATTTTATGGAGGCACAAATAGGATGGAAGTGCATCCATGAAAGAGGAGACTTTACTAGAGGTGGTTATCAAGTCCTGAGCATTCCAGCTCTGTCTCCAAGCCTGTTTCACCTGATGACATGAGGTCTCAACGGTGGGAAGAGCAGAGTGTGCCTTTGGTGAGAGCAGATGCTTGCAGGCAGCCTGCTTGCTCATCGTACGGGCAGTGGTTGCCTGCCTTGCCTGCCCATTGCAGATTGAGCTCGCCTGGCATGGGACTGGCTCCCTGCAGACTGGTTGTTTGTATGCCTGGTTGGCTGCCTGTGCTTTGTGTTGGCTGGCGTGATGCTCCCTGGGGCAAGGATTGTTGTACATATTTTGATGAAAACTAAAAATCTTTCCACAGATGATCAAAGTGTGCCCAGCAGTTGACCCATGCTCTGCGGCTTGGTCAAATCCAGGATGTCATGGTGGTTTGCATCTCATGAGATGTATGGAGCATGCCCCAGCCAGAAGAAAAGCCTAGTGTGGCTTTTCTGTCACATGGAAGTTTGTTTGGCTTTCCCACTCAACAAAAGAGGTTGTGTGGCAATGGCTTTGCAGCTGCAGCTGAACAAGATGACTCAAGATGCTCCACAAGGCTCTGGCAGCCATGTGAGCTCACTCAGTGTGGGTTTTGTGAAGCAGCAGGGCAAGGATCCCCTGTAAAAGGAGATTCCAGCATTTTCTAAGCTCTCCAACAGCAACTACAGACACGAGTATCTTATAACAGCCTCTTCCGCAGGGACCCCAATGGCTCTTCATCAGTGATCTTTTGGCAATGAGTCAGGAAGAGGAGCTCTTTGGGATGAATCACTGCAGCAATCTAGCACTTGCCTGACAATCTGCGCATCCAGGTTGTTGTGGGCCCTACAGGGCTTTGGTCACTTCAGCTGAACCATTCAAGCAGCAAACACAGTGTCCGTGTTCTTTAAATGAAACTGGGTCCTTCTCTTCTTCAGTCTACTGCACTTCCAGCTGTCCCCATGTGCCTGCTAAGTGCTAAGACCATCAAGGATCAATGACTCAGGCCCATGGCTCTCATCCCCCAGGAGTACCAGCGGCTGTCTGGAGGACCAAGTGGCCCGAGCTTTTGATCTGCTCCCTGTGATGCTACTGCTGGCTTGTGTGGGCATCACAAGCTTGCAAGAATGTGCAGAGCAGCTTGTACTTGTCCTTTCTGCATTGATGCTCTATCACTCTGCAGGTATCTGTTGCTGTGTGTCTACTTGGGTGCCGATCTTGCAGATCGAGCCAAGGGTGGATGAATTTCTTTCTTTTTAAGCAGAGGTTGTGCAGAGGCATTTGTGAGGCCCTGCCAGTGGAGAGCATCTCTTGTTTTGCAGAAATGCAAAAACCAGATGATTTCTCAATGTGCCTAGCAAAGGTAATACAAAATAATCTTGTTTGCATTTTAATTTCCCAGGCCCGTTGGGAAAAGCCGATACACTGCTGCTCTCCCCCTCTGTGGGCAGTGTGTTCCTGCAAATGCACTCGTCAGAGGGTAGCATGAGCAGCGGCTGGGCTTACCCCGGCTACCGCTCTGTCTGCCAGGGGCAGTGTGATCAAAGGCACATTGAGGCCTCCGGGGTGGTTGGGAGAGCATTGATGCTGTGACAGTGAAGGCTGACCTGTTGGCTGGAAGGTGCAGCAGGACACTTGGCTTGTCTTCTTGGTATGCCTTGCAGAGGCTGGATATGAGCGGTGGCTGCCTCCTGCCCCCTCCTGAGTGAGGCTTTCCTGTGCTGAGAAAATGCCCGGCTCCGTCTGGTTGTTTTTCCCAGCTGGTGGAGCTGAGTCATTGCTGTTCTTCAAGGAGAAGGTTCGTTTGCCCCCCAAAAGGTCTCTCTCCCTGTGTGGTAAAGCCTGTGTCCCTATTGAGAGTGCTGTGATTTTCTTCTTGTGAATCTGTGGGTTCTTTCAGCTGAGGAATTTGTTTGCCATTCATGTATCCTTGTTCTGTAAAAGCGGCCACTTCTCTCCAGGGATGGGCTGTTGGGAGGCAGCTACACCTTTGCTCATGGATCGGCCTGATACAAGTATGAGAGACAATAAAACTCATCTTTGGCTCCCCATCAGACAAGCCTGAAGTCATCCCATGGGCTCCCTAAAGTTCAGGCTATATGCAGGGGAAGGACCTTGGCTTTCAGAGGAGCAGGAGTGCAGATGAAAGCTGTGTTAGGTGGTGCCCCTATCCTGGTGTAAGTATATCTTTCTCTTTGACCCAGGCATGTGCCTTGGCTGTTCAGCCTCACTAGCTGGGTGCAAGCATCGCTGAGCCCAGCCACGCTGCCATTGCCCTGGCAATGTGCTCAAGGTTTGTTTGCCTTTCCTTGAGACAACACACCATAGTCTAAGAAAGTCTCAACTATTTAATTCCTATCTTGCACCTACTTATGTACTTTACCAAATGTGTGGGACCAGCGTATCTCCACCCCTCTACCTAGTGAGGGGAATAGTTACTTCTTACCAGAGGGTAAATTTAGAGGAAGAAATTCTTTACTGTGAGGGTCATGAAACACTGGCACAGGTTGCCAAGAGAAGCTGTGGATGCCCCATCCCTGGAAGTGTTCAAGACCAGGTTGGATGGGGCTTTGAGCAATCTGGTCTAGTGGTAGATGTCCCTGCCCATGACAGGGGGTTGGAACTAGATGATCTTTAGGGTCCCTTCCAACCCAAACTGTTCTACGATTCTATGAGTCAGTTTCACCTACGTGGTGGGAAACGCTGTAGAATCCTGCAAGCCTGCCCCTTCCTGCTTCTTTCCTCTGCCTTGCCTGTCTTGCAACTCTTTCCTTACTCTGGAAAACTGTGGAAATAATCAAGTGTTTGCAACAAATTTCTACAGAGCCCGTTTCCTCAGAGAGCTGATTAACGGCAAATAGGAGAGAATCTAATTGCATCTGTGCTTTTATCTCCTCCCAAGGCATCATGATTTACCAGGAGACCAAGAAAATCTTGGATTCTGCAGGGTCAAGGAAACTTCTCTAATCTCCCTTGCTAAACAAAAGTGGCAGCTCTTGGTGTGTTGATAACACTGTTGATGACAGCAGAGTTGTACCAAGGGGGAATTTGGCTTGGCTTGTGTCAAGATGTGAGAAGAGATGGGCAAGGCTCTCATCAGCAGACACCCTGCAAAGGCAGAGCTGGGCAAAGACAGCCACCAATGCCAGGGCTGCGCTGTCCCATCCCACACAGAACAGTAAATGCGGCTGGTGAATCACAGACTCAGCATCACTCAGGATGCAGGAAGGTTTCTCCCAGCAGCTGCTGTACTGCAGGGCGATGCTGCAGTGGTGAGGTGGGATGTTGCAGATGGGCAGGCCTTGCTGTCTGTGTCCCTCATACTTTCTGCCTCATACTTTCATCCTCTCCCTTAAGAAGATGTCATTTGTGCCTTTCATGTTGTTGTTTTACAGCTAGGCTCCTCATTTACCTCTGAGCTCTGGAGGGGGTTGGCTGGGGATGTCCTCACAGTAATGGTGTCAGAACCTGCCAGAAGATCTGCTGTGGCAGAGGACAACTCCTATGTCGGCTGGAGGGTCTTGTCATGTACCCGCACTCAGCCCCATCCAGGGGAGGAGGCTGCTGAACGCCACAGGCAGGTAAGATATCTCCTGTGAAGCACGAGAACAAGCCGTTGTGTTTCCTCATTAACCTCCATCTTTCTCTTGTGTATTTTTCTAAGCAAATCTCTATGGAAACCGGTATTGTTGTCATAAAGCCTTTGTTTTTCACTTTGCTTCCTTGCCCTTGAGGAAGGAGGTGGGCAGAGACCTATGAAGGGCTGATGAGCTTTAGGCAGAGAGCGACTTTTCAAGTGCCTTTGTCCTTGGCACACACAGGAGCAGCCTTAGCATTCCTTGGTCTTGCCCTCACTGATGAGAGACAAAGCCTGAGATCAACCAGACCTCTTGTTGGCCCTCTCACTTCTGGTGAGGACTCAATACCTGTCTTACATAGCTCTTCTTCCCATCCCTGTTGACTGGAAGGGAATTCTGTGGTGTTGAATGGTGGGTAAATCAGTTTTGGCCAGAGTTAGTAACATATCTTTCATGTCTTCCCAGCAAACTGTCAGCCTTATAGCACCCTAGTTCTCTTGAAGGTCACCCAGTGCTAGTCTTGCCTCAGCACCCTGACAGCACCCACCATGACATTGCTACAGGGTCCATATGAGCCACCTCCACACTGGCCGTGGTGTGGGGGGAGCAGGAGCTGCAGGGTGCAATGTGAAGGGGCCAGAAACGACCACAAGACAGAAGGATGTACAAGCCCCCACCTTTGTGGAACACTGGAGCTCCGTCATCTCGCAGAGCTTCCTGCCTGCAGCCCGTTCCCAGGCTTGTGTTTGTTTATTTTGAGGAGGGAGGGGGATGTTTTAGGAGCTGAGAAAGGAATATTTTAAAGGAGGCATTCAGCGCCAGATTGGCATCCTCTGCATCAGACAGAGCAGCATACCAAAGCGGGCTCCGAGCTCCGGGAGGGAGCTGCATTTGTCAGCTCCTTCTGCTGTGAGTAGCCCTTGATATTCAGCAACTCTGGGCCTGTCCAGGGGCTGTGCTGGCTTCGGGGGCTACTAATTCCAAAGCAACCTGCAGTAGACTAATACTCAGATCCCGGTTTTTTTTAGGACACTCTAAGCTGTTTCTTTTTTCCACCGAGAGTGAACCAGGCCTTGAATCAGATGTAACTGGCCTTTGACACAAAGATGAGTCCATGGTGGACTGGGTCTGGAAGGAGGGTCTTCCACCTGGACCAGGAGCTTGCATATCATGCTAGCCAGGGCCTCCTTGGCCCACAGAGGTCAAAAGGATGTACTTTAAGAGGTCTCTCTCCCCACCCTGCTTCTCTTTAAGCAGATTTTTGTATTCAGTCCAAACCAGCCAAGTGTAGCCACCCTGCAGTGAGGGCTTGCTCCAGACGAAATCCATCTCACCCATTCCCTTACCCACTCTGCCAAAAGGCACATCCCAGGGGCTGCTCCGCTGGAGTTATCAGGGCTGGTGCCTGGAGATTGTCATCTCTATGCTGCTCCAAGGGCACAGAGCGTGGAACATGCTCCCTTCCCACTGCTGTTTCTGGGAGAAATACATTTGCTTTAAGAACAGGGATTTAGACTATAGCACTAACGGTGCTTCCTTCCAAAAGGAGACAATTTTACAGAGTCTTTGTGGTTCTGCTAGAATTACAATACGTGATTACTGAGGTTGAAACACTGGTTAATTACCTACTCATTTGTTGTAATGCTCCCAATTAGCTTGTGAAAGCATAGCAAATGTGTTACTTCACACCTGTTTTTAATGGTTTAGGCAAGGTTATTCATAGATAGTAGAAGATAAACAGTGTTGTGTGTCATGTTAGGGTGGTATAGCACTTTCCTGCTTCCTTAGGTGTCCTTCCTTAGCCTGGGGAAGACAGGAATTCATACATGAGATGAGGTAAGCACCTTGATGTGACTCATTTCACATCCAAGCTTGTCACATCACCCCGCATGTGATCTAATAAAGCACAGCTTTCACAGTAGGCATAGGCATAAGAGTTTGTCAAAACCTGTGTCAGCAAGGCGGGATGGTTCAGATGGCTGGGGAAATTGATTGAAAGGAGGTTCTGCAGCATCACCCACTTTGCCATACCTTGTTGAGCTTAGTTATCCCAGCCTCTTGGTATCAGGGAGCTGAGGAAAGGTTTTCATACCCAGGGAGAAGGGCCAGCCTTCATCCAGCCCTGCTGATCATCACTGCCTTTGTGCTCTGCCTGATTTCATGCCCGCCAGAACGCACGCATCAAGGCAATGTTTGCCCATACAAGTGCCTGTTTGCCCACACAACCCATTTGTACATCTGGCTTGGCAGATCGGTGCACATGCAAAAACGGGCAAGAAAACACTGAGGCCTGGATGGCAAATTTGGTCTTTTTTTTTTTTTTTCATTCATTTTTTTGTGAAGGTGCTGCTCACAGTGATGTGGTTACAGCTGCAGTGAAATGTGCTCCTCTGGAGAGCTTTGTCTTCCAGAAGAAGTGTTCCAACAGTCGTAAGTTTTGTCTCCGTGTTTGGTGCAGTATGTCACCTAAAATAGTTGTTAGCTTTTTGCCCATAAAGCTTTCTCATGATCCTTTCCTGAACTTTGTGTCTGAAGATATGTTCCTCCTGCAAGGCCTTTAGTCCCTTCCCTGTGCCACCCCAAAGCAACCTGGTCTGTCAGCACAGATGTACAGTCTGAGGAATGATAGTAAGACTGTCCCAGACCCAAGCCTGGCATGGTCATGTGGTTATGCCCTTCCAGTATCTAAAGAAGGCCTACAAGAAAGCTGGGGAGGGACTTTTTACAAGGGTGTGCAGTGATAGGACAAGGGGTGATGGCTTCAAACTGGAAGATGGGAGTTTTAGATTAGAAATTGGGAAGAAGTTTTTCACTCTGAGGGTGGCAACACATCGGAACAGGTTGCCCAGGGAAACTGTGGATGCTCCAGCACTGGATGTGCTCAAGACCAGGTTGGATGGAGCTTTGAGCAACCTAGACTAGTGGGAGGTGTCCCTGCCCAAGGCAGGGGGGGTTGGAACTAGATGATCTTTGAGGTCCCTTCCAACTCAAACCATTCTATGATTCTACGATCAAAGCAAGCTGCCCTGCCCATACAGATGCCAGGCGGTAGCTTCAAGCTGCCAATAACTTGGTTGTGAATTGAGGCATGAGGACATGTATAAGAAGGACAGGCAACACAGAACTAGAACATAACCTCCAGCCTCACCAAGTGCCAATGGCTATTGGCACTCTCAGCAGCAGAGACCTGGCAGGGCCAGCACGGGCTGAAAGGTGGATGTTTCTGGATGCAGCTTTCTTGACTTACCTCATCTCTCATTTCACCATCTTTTAAGCAGAGGTCTGTGGGCGACTGTCTGCCATGTCTGAGATAATACATGCATATCTAGGTGCAGGTCCCTGTCCAATTTCCATGCTCAGCAAAGGCACGCTTGAGAGATTATCCCAGCATGGATGATGGGTTTTGATCACAATGGCCATGAAAGTCTCCATTATCTATCTTCAAGCTGCTTAGTGATAAAGTGGATGGAGAAGGAAGCCACATTTCCTGCTCAAAGAGTGTGTGGGAATACCTTTTCAAATGTTAATTTCTCATGTTTTTCAAAAAGCTACCCGAAGGCACTGGTCTGAGCGAACAGCTAAGAAGCCTGTGCATATTCAAACCAACTAGGTTTTAAAAAGTCTGCAAAGATATTTGGGGCGAGATGGGGGGAACAAGAAGGAGCTGCAGGAAAAAAAACACCACCATTCCCCCACTTCAAAGTTAAAATTAGCTGTGCACATTTCCTTCTGCTCTAATGTGTCTCCCTCCAGGGAAATAGGTGATGAATGCAAAAGCCTGGAGGGAGCAGGATCAGCAAGGGGTTCCCCTCCAGCAATGCTAATGAACTGTCCTCCTCCCAAATCCTTCACCCCACTGGGCACCCATCATCCAACCCCAACCAACTAGCAAACAGTAAAACCACCAGGCAGGGCTGATGTGGGCTGGCTTTGGACGAGTGCCCAAGAGATACAAAAAGCCACACATCCTCACTTCTGTTTTGCATCCAAGGCAATCTGGTTCCCCAATATTAAATTGTCTCACTGTAAAATTCATCAGCTTCCACAATTTTATTATTGATAAAAACCCTCTCTACAAGAACCGCCCAGGCTATATGTGGCTAACTGACTCTTGTTAATACACATTGCAGGGTTTTCTGTTGTAGCTTTTGCTTTAATACCAGGAAAAAAAAAAAAGTCATGTGTGATTTTAATGCAAATTTGAAAGAAAAGGAAAAAAAAAATCTCTTGGGTCTGTACACACCACAAGTTTTAAAGTGCAGAATCTGTGTCTGTTATTGAACAAGATATGCATGCCGACTGCCAAATCTCAGCTTGAAAGCAGCCAGAAGCTATCTGGGAAAAAAAATGTTTTGCAAATACTTTTTGTAACTGTAAAAATAAAAAGAAAAAGGAAAGAAAAAGAAGGAAAAAAAAAAAAAAGCCAACAAAAACCAAAAAGAATTCACCAGTTATTACCTTTTGAAAAATACGGGACATTGTATAACTTGGAGCCCTGAACTGACATTGAAGATGAACTCTTGAAAACATGAATTGTAGCTTGCATCTTCTTCCTCATAGCGAAGCAGTTTTATAACCAATGTCTCTTTGAACCAAATGCTCAAGCAAAAAGATAAAATGCCTCAAGCCTGGCAGGAAATGTGGTGAGGGGATATGGGTCTTGGTGTCCCTAAGTATAATTCCCTGTATTTGTAAGGGTTTGCTTAATTCTCATTTTGACTAACCCTGGAACAATAAGGTCATTTCTTGGTCTGCGATTTGTCACCATCGGACATGCAGCTCCCAAGAGAGTCATCTCATGGTCTTTGCTTCCCTCTTGCTTTTGCTTTGGCTAGGCAGTCCTGGGAAGAGATGGAGATGTTTGGTGAAACCCCTTCCTGCTTGCTCCTCCACAGTAATGAAACGTGAGAAGAGGTTTTTCCAGCAAAGAAGAACTCTGCAGCTGGAAAGAGGATGGAGATATCTCAGCTGGGCTGTGGCCCTGAGCTGTGCTGCAGGTGTGCTTACAGCTAGGTAAGCATCTCTTTGCACCTCAGTGAGTGGGCACCTGTCAGGCAACGTGGTTCAGGAACCCCACAGCCTCGCCGCGGTCAATGGACCGTGTGTATCTGCAACAGCTCCTGAATTCAGAGTCTGTACAGATAAGGGGTTTGGGGTCCAACAGACACACCTCTTACAGCCCATCGCTGCACCCCGAGTGCGGGGCCGCACGGCTGCTGCTGGTACACTCCCTTTCACCCTCGCTCTCCCTCGGAGCCCCTCCTGACTTCGTCTGTATTTGCAATCCCCGCCCTGCTGTCAAGCCACTTAGTGCACAAACAAAGAAGTCTTCATGATGCACAAAGCAGAGGAAATCACGGGGAAAAGCTCTTCCAAACATGCATTTTTTTACAGATCAAGAATTTCACGACCTAGTGGAAAGCGCAAACAATGCTGGACCAGGCGTTTGTGGTGCTTGGTTTGTATAGCTGCTGCAGTTAATATCCCCAAATAAGTACTTCTGTGACTAATCCCTTGGAAAGAAAAACACAAAGAAAGAGGGTGTCACATGAAACAAGATGATTTTTGTTTGTTTTGTATTTATAAACATAAATTTTTCCTCTTGGGCTTGTAATATGCTTCATCTAAAACCCTGTTAGCAAACACATATTTACTGCAAGAGACTTTCTGTCTTCATCCCATTCCTCTATCCTTCCCTAAAAGCCAACCAAGAAGGCCTTATCCTCTTCTCAGGACTCAGGCAAACCTTTGCCTATTTTGCTAATGATTTAGAGGTACAAAGTCTTAAATTCTAGAAATAATTGTGATTTCATTCAATGTGATTAAACTATGGAATTTTTCTCCTTGGGATTATTTGCATAGCAGCAAAAATAAAATCCCATAAAGAAAAAAAACTAAAACCTGTTGGCGTCATCAGAACCTAAAAATAACAGGAAGATGACTGCTGGTGCCAGAATGATACCAAACAAAATCTATTATTGAATTAGATTCTTTCCAATTGTTGTTCTTAGGAATATATTTTCTCTTTTCCCCTTAGGGTTTCTTTGGAGCCAAGGTATTCTGCCTGCCAGTGCCATTCCACCACTCAAATTAACAAGAAGTGATGTCTCTTACAGTAAAAACCAATATCTATTAAAATATTGATGAAGGCGAATAAGCTAAGGAGTTCGCAGTGTCTGGTTTCTCGCTGGCAGTCAGGGGAATAACTTTGAAGGGAAGAGAGAGCTGTACAAAATCACCCTTCTGCTGTGGTCAGGACAAGCCTCCCGGTCCTGGAGGATATACCTGATGGAGCAAGCAGCAGGACTTCAGGTACTGATGTAGCTCCCAATGCGTCTGGAGCACCTGGCACTCTTTCCTCCTTGTTTTTCTTCCACTGCCAGATCAGCAGTATCTGTTTTCTCTCTGGTGTTGGTTTAGAGGCCCTGCTTGCTGGGGTTTGCTGTCCATTCATTTAACGGGTTTAATCTTTTATTTATTTTCCCCATCTTTCATTCTTATTAAGCACCCATCAGTCTTGTTCCATTGTAGCTGAACATCTTGGTGTCCATGGGACCTTCTGCTATGATGGAGAAAGGGCTTGATCCAACAGGTCAGATTTTATAGCTTCATTTACACCTCTTTCCTGTTCTAGAACCTTAGCATTATTTTAAGAGTCTCCTGCAACCATCTGTCACCATCTCTCAGACTATTTCTTGCTCACTGGCATTGCTATCCTGCCATTACCTTTATCTTGACCAGAAAAAATGAGTGGACTGCTGACACTGCAGCAAGGCCCTCTTGAAATGCAGGCTGCGCTTTCGTTAGCTTAGTGGTATGCACTTAATCTGCAGTACCACCCAGAATTTTTCTAACTGTGTCATCTTCATCTGTAAGGATTCCCTGACCATTATATTAACACTGCTGGCATCCTTCTCTGCCATGGCTGCTGGTTTTCTTACAGCACAACATTTCAGGCCCTCCATCAGACCTTTTGCATCACTGTCATCACAAGTGATCTTGGTCCTGCAGACATGGCAATACTGAACAGACCTTTGATGAGGGCTGGAGGAGTCCTGGCTTCAACTAAGGATGAGGAAAAAACCATCCCTATTACACAGCATCCTCTCTTGAGCTTTCCGGCACTGATGGGAAGCACTTGAGATGGCCAAAAGCTCATGTAGTCCATCAGTGCAGCCAGGATGATCCCACTGCTAGCATGACCACTGCTGACCTGCTTTACTCCAGGTGGGTTTTTTCTGATAGCCACCGAGCATATCTGATGCGATGCCTTCAGCTCTGCCATCCAGATAAGCGCTAAATGACACAATGCAGGCTGGAAAGAGCCATGTGTTTTCTTCTGCATGCAGCTACCACTGTGCTTCCAAGCATGTCTCTCCTCTTTCCTTTTTTTTATTACAGTAACTTTGCATACAAAAATGTCAAACAGCAGCTGTTTGGCCAGCGTTTTGAAAAGCAGCTAGTGATTTTAGCTGCCTTAGTTTTGAAGCTAGGATTTCCACTCCACACAGTAAAAAGGCTTCTTTTTCTCCTCCAGTAGCTATAGATATTTTTACCTATTTCCTTTTAAAATGTGAACTGTGGAAACAGTCAGACTTTATCAGGCATGGGCGTCTTTGAGGTTTCCCCTTGTGGAAAGAAAATGTCACGGTGCCTGTCAGAGCCGAGTTACCCAAGGCTTCTCCTACTTCAATTAAGCATGAGCAGACCTATAATGTGTCAGAGCTTGCGCTAGGTAAACAATGTGCTGGATGATTTTGGAGGTCACTTCAATGCTGGGTTTGAAAACTTGAGCAGGGTTGAGAAGGGTTTCTTGAGCAGTCTTTTGCTCCTGTCTGAGCCATCCCATCCCCAGAGCCTTTTATGCTGTTTTGGTCCCTCTTGACTCTGGCTGGAGCCTGCATTAAAAAGGATGTGTGCAGGTTTTAGAAAAAAGGTCTCAAGCCACAAGTCAGATAAAGGCTTTGAATCCTCCGAAGTGTCCAAAGGAAGCCTGAAAAATGCAGCTGAAGGACTTGATTTTTATGGTACAGATTTCGTGTGCTGTAGCTGAAAGGCCACTTGTTAATAGTTTGGTTTATTGCTATGGGCCCAGAACAGACTTCTAAACTTGCAGTGCAGGGCTGCTGCTTTTCCAGGAAGTGATTAAGAGCAGAAGGGAATAAAAATCAACAGGTGTCCCCTCAGGACTGACCTGGGAGCACTTGGTGAATGAAGTGCTTTTCACTGGGGAAAAAGCTACAGGATACTGATTTTTTTTTCTTTTATCCTTACTTGGTGAGACGAGTGAAAAATAGCTTCTTTACCTGTGCTGGAAAGGCTTAAAACAGAAGTCCTAGCTGCAGAGATGGAATTTGCTGCACCAAGTTAGCTGTGGACAGCCAGCTGGTGTGCTACCACAAAGAAAATGGGAGTGGAAGAAGGGACAAGCCTGTGCACTTCCCAAGGTCAGGATAAAGCCAAGTGTCCCACCCGAGAGCACCTTCAAAGAGTTTTGTTGATACCACAAAAGAAAGCCTGGCAATGCTCTTCACTTCTTGACTAGAATTAGGGGCAGGACAAAGTGTCCCAGACATCAGCTGCATATTTGTTACCCTCTCATGGTTGGAGGCAGGGCAGTGACTGTGGAGTGTGCGAGTTTGCCTCTAAATCCCATTCACCACACACCAAGTCTTCTTCTGTCTAATCCTCTCTTCTTCCATGCATGGCTAAATGATTTCATTGCAGCAAGGCAGTTGTCCTTGATAACATGATAGCAGGCAACCGCCTGACCGGCTTATGTCTTATGTTGAAGAAGTGTCACTATTAATTTATCCACTTCTCATAACATTCATCTTGCTAATCCTTGCTTCTCATATACTTTTTTTTTGGTGGGGCTGACTTCAGCCCAAACCTAGGCTTGCTCAGAGGGTGCACTGCCTATCCACTGCCACTTCTCTATGGGGACTGGCCCAGGTCAGCAGTCGAGGGTGGGAGTAAGAGGGGAGATCTGATCACAGACTGAACGTTTGTAAAAAACACTCTCACTGCACATGGGCTGGGTGGGAGAAGAAGTAGCAGGCTTGAACAATGGCAAAGCAGATGCAGTTTGAACACGACAGAGGAGGGAAAGAAAACATGGTCATGGATAGGTATAAGGTAAGTGCTAGAGCAGATCGTGGGAGAGATTACAGAGGCTGCATCTGAACAGTTTGTGCGTGGAGCCTGTTAAAATTCTCTCTTTGGAGTGGATTTAGGTGTAGATGACCATGCATTTGTGCTAGAGAGGTGAGCTGCTGGACCTCTGCAGCTCACTTCCGCCCTAATTTTTATGCTTTTTGTAGCATTGCTCTTGGAGATCAGGAAGAATAAAATGGAAAGTCTGTCTTCTCTTATATAACTAGAAGTAAATGCATACCACAGCTTAATTGAAATGACAGACTTCCCCAGATAAGCTGGATGTAACTAGATCAACGCTGATGTGGTTAGTATAGAAAAATGACTTGCAATATTCAGTGCTCACAGCTTAGAGCAGTGAGAAGGGAGTACTGAGACACTGATAACGAAACTCCATGGGAAAACAAGACCCTGTTGATTTGCTGCTGATGCAATAAGGATCACAATATCACAGCATGGTGGGGGTTAGAAGGGACCTCTGGAGAGCATCTAGTCCAACTCCCTTGCTAAAGCAGGTTCACCCAAAGCAGGTTGCCTAGGATCACATCCAGGCAAGTTTTGGAAGGCTCCAGAGAAGGACCCTTGAGCAAAAGCAAAAAATGCAATAGTTAAACCCTAGAGCAGGAAAAGGAGGGGATGAGGAACTGGCTTTAATGGCACTACCTCTGGGGTTTTGGGTCTTTGTTAGAGTTTCTTGAGCAGTTTCCCGCTGTTCTGGATTTCAGCTGAAGGTGTAGGCTCAGTAAGCTCTCTAGAATTGTAGAAAAAATGAAGTCATTTAAGAATGTAATTTGAAAAAACAACAAATCCACTGAGCTGAGCTCGGTGCTTTGTCCTTGAGTTCAGCTGGAAACCCTTAACATTTAGGGGACATGCTAGAGAAAAAGAGAACTATTTAAGGAGCACCTGGAGAGATGGGCTTCAGATGCCCTTTTCCCTATTTATGCTTATTAGAGGCAAAATTGAAGTGCAGAATGATTAAATTATACATATAAAGAAGAGCTTCCACAAACACAAAACCATAAGCAATGTGGGAAGGAACAGAACCACAAAGAGAACGAGAGGAGCGAAACGAAACAGGATGCCAAACTGCAAAAGACATTTCAACAGCACCTAATTAAAACTGTTCACATTTGCAACAGACAGAAGGTAAAGACATTCACCAGGAAACAGAAGAAAAGGGGAAAAACATTAAAAAGAATCATTTAGTCAATCACAGGAGATTCTGGAAGAATAGCAAGCTTTATGAAGGCCAGTTGCAGAATGCGAAACGCATTTAGAGTCAGGGGTTTATTCCCATTTATCTTCCAGCAGAGCGGACTCCAGTTGGTAATAATGAAAAATGTAATGTGCAGCAGCCTCTGCTCACTGTGCCTGCAGCCCATGGGGAGCTGGCACTACCAGCGTTTTCCCTTTATCTCCATGCAGTAATTTGAATAAGATCACATAGCAACCAGTCCAGGACTGAGAAATCCACCCAGTTCTCCCATGTCCCACTCCAATAACTTAATCACAAGATTATCTCCTGGCTTCTTTTGTTAATTAATGAATCTTCGTCTTTTGGCTTCAGAAATGGTGAGGCTGAAAATCCAGCATGATACCTTTGTTAGCGTGATGAACTAATAACACTTCTTCTCCTGTGACACCTTTCAAAACCTGACATGTTCACCACTGGGTTCATCTTGTTTCAGATGTGCAGCAGAGTAGCATCAGCTTAAAAGTGGAATAATCAAGACAAATGGGTCCTCTTTCAAAGAGACCAAATCAAATGTTCACTGCTGTGGCAAAAACACAGAAGATGAAAAAAAAACAGAAGAAGGAACTACACTATACTTTGCTTGTCTCTGTCTAAGCAAAATAATTTTAATCATTGGTGAACATAGAATGAAAAGCAGTGAATAGCATTTGAAAGGGAAAACACTGTCATGTAGTGTGTCTGAGAATGAAAAGGGGAAGGTATTTTTCCTTCTTGTGGCAGAGTCTTTGCTTTCAGGAGCTTGCTAGGTGAAAACTGAGCTTTCTTGCTGGAGAGAGACTGATTTATGTGTACACAAGAAATCCCAATGTTCAGAGATAAGTCAACTAAGTGCTTTGTTAATGATGAATGGTGGAGCAGCAGTCAGAGCTGTAGGAAGGAGCTCTTCATTAAGTAAATCAGGAGCTGTCAGAGGCTTTTGGTAACCTACCAGTCTTGATGCTGCCTGAGATCCAGCCATCCTCTCTTCGTCCACCCATGATGCTACACGAAGATGCCATAAATTACTTTTACAATCCACGAAGAACTTCCATCAGGCTGAATGTGTGTGTTAAACAATCCTATGCTGGGATGTTTGTATTTCCCTTCTGCCTGGGTAGGTCTCAAATAATTATCCCTGTGTCAGTGGATGTCAACCAGCAGGGATGTCAGCCCTTCTGACCCCCAGAGCAGAAAGTTGCCCAAGGGGCTGGAAGCCCTGGTCTGGTCAGTCCACATTACCCTCCCGCATTTGACGTGTTTGTAATTTGGGTGTGAGGGCCAAGACCAGGCAGCAGTGTGGTTCCTAGCCCTGACACAGAGAAATGAGCAGTGTCACAGCAAGACAAGTGACATAGGCATGTGGCTGTAGTCATAGCCCCCTAAACAATATCATTTTTTAAGGGCCAATAGGAGGGGAGAGACCAGAATCCCCCCTGGACCACCTTCTTCTTGGGGAAGTGACTGATGAGCCTGGCAGCCTCTGAACAAACATTTCTGATGCAGAGAATTCACTTGTCAACTTGGAGAAGTCCCGAGAGAAAATTTCCAAAGCAGATCTGTCGGAGATAATGACACCACACAAGGAAGTCCTCCTTAGGAGGAATGTCTTCAGAAAATGTGAAGTGTTTGAAAATACGATGCTTCTGTGTGTTCCTGTTGATGAGTTAAAATTCAGGCAACTGTGGCTGAATTTTAAATCTGTGAGCTGTAACAGATGAAGCACAAGGAGGCAGTGATTCATTTTTTCACCTTCACTGATGCTTCCTTGGTCAGTCAGACCTTGTTTTTTTCTGGATCAGAAACCTCTCTTTAGGCCTGAGACAACTCACTGTGTTCTGCCTCATTCCAATTACAAACCAGAGAATTTTTGTGCATCTGGATGTTTGTGTAATTGCCTAACACTGTGAAACCCCGTCTCAGCTGAAACCTCTTAGCTCCACTGTGAGATAAAAAGCAATTAACAGTAACCATAACCAGAAACGCTTTTAGTGTGAGGACAGGCAGCAAATGGCAAATAGATACATCAACAAATCTGTTTTTGCCTTGTACTTTGCTGTTTGTAGTCAATGGGTCATTAATTTTTATATGGGTATCATGTACTTATAAGCAGTTTGGGAATCTTGAAGTTATTACCTATGACAGTGGCTTTGATTACGTTGGCTGATCTGCATTGCCCATGATCCTTCGGTTTCAAAGTCACCCAAAAGGATAGAGCAGCCAGAATCACCCCCCAAGGCAGTCCTCGGTACCCAAAGGCATCCAGTCTGCACCCTTATTACTCGTCGCACTTGGTGAATCTCTCAACCATGTTTCCTCAAAATGGGGCTGGGTTTGTAAAGCCATTTCCCCTCTGAAAGCTCGTTGGCATGCATGCTTTGTAGGTGTTGTTCAGCTTGGTCTTCTGAGGAGCAGTATTTTATCCTGTCAAACATGAAATTGGCTCAGGTCAGAAATTTTATGCTGAGCCAGCCAATCTTTGTGATTTTCACTAATTAAATCTTGGACAGATAACCAATAGATTCTTCACCTGAGCAAGAATACCTATTTTAACCTCTTCTTCCAGGTGTTTTCTGATCATTTTACATTTTCTGATTCATTAGCTCGAGGTTCAGTTCTCCAGAAAAAAAAAAAGTAGGACAACTTATATTTTACTTGGCAAGTCAATCATTTTATCTAAAATAAGGTTTACTTTCCGTGCAAAGTCACAGAGGCATTTGTAGAGTATCTACGTGCAGAATGATGTGAATAACGATAGCTGGATTCATGCCAGTGACATTTTAAAATCTGAACAGCTGCAGAGTTTCAAAAAAAGCAACTACAGAGGTGTCAAGAACGAGGTTGCCTGTTACCACCCTCTGCACTGGAGCTGTGCTTTGGTTATCAGTTCTTTTTAAGCTCTCTCTCCTGGTTTGTTTGGCATTAGCCTGTGTCTCCAGATAATCTATCAGCAATTACCTGTTTAGTTTTATTGTGTTCTGTTCCTTTCTGCACTCATTCAGGACTTCGCTTGCTCCCATCTTGCAGACAATTTTAAATGTTAAGCTTGTTTTTCTACCAGATGGAAAATAGACGACTCTATTTCAGGTAAGTGCTTTGTGATATCTCCCTGGTGTAAGAAGATGATACTGTGCTTGTTACCCTTCAGTCTGTGGAGGCTGCGAAACACAAATCAAGCCAGACCTTTTGTGCTTCATAGGTTAGAGGGGTTTTGCTTGGATATTTGTGTGTTTAATATAAGTTGTGTGTCCTTCTTGTGCAGTTGGTAGCTATCGGCAGTGCAGAGGGATTCTGCTGGAGCAAGTTCATCCTAGAATTCTAGACATAATCATAGAAACATAGAATCATTGTGGTTGGAAGAGACCTTTAAGATCATCCAGTCTAACCATTAACCCAGCACTGCCAGGTCACCGCTAAGGCATGTCCCTCAGCACCACATCTACTTGTCTTTTAAATCTTTCCAGGGATGGGGATTCCACCACTGCCCTGGGCAGCCTGGGCCAGGCCTTCACAACCCTTTTAAGGAAGAAATGTTTCATAATATCCAATCTAAACCTCCTCTGGTGCAACTTGAGGCCATTTCCTCTTGTCCTATTGCATGTTACTCGGGAAACAGACTGACCTTGCTACAACCTCCTTTCTGGGAGTTGTAGAAAGTGAGAAGAGAGAGAGTGAGAAGACCTTCCCTGGGCCTTGACCGTACTGCCACGTCCTACCTTGCAAAGGTAGGACAGTGCAAATTCAGCTGCCTGGCAGAGAAAGGCTCTCACAGAGTGTTTGCTGGACTGAAGGCAAAGCTTCTCTTTTGCTCTGAGTGTGCCTAGTCCTACATGACCACCTTTGCTCTCTTTCATGGGAGATGACAGCCTGCAGCAGCTAAAAAATGGCTAATCTGGGCCCGTAGCTGCCTATCAATGAGGGGTTTTTATGTCTTGACTCTTGCTGGGAATTATGACAAAGAAAACTAACAAAGAGCCCAATGAAAAGGTATTCATACCAATGGGCAAAGACAGTCACCTTGGTCATCCCAGCAGTGACCAAAACATCCAAGGCAGGGGGGTTCTTTCCCTTGAATGATGTGATTGACCTTTGGAACGTGGTTCCTGGCACAGTCCTGCAGCAGGAAGCGGGTGTGCAGATCCCAGCAAAAATGTGAGAGGAATCCGTTCTTGTTGCAAGAGGCTATCTCTGCTGATCAAGCTGTGGTCTAATAATTCACCTAATGAGAGTTTGCACACACAGGAGAGTGCAGAAAGCAGGTATTTCTATAGTTTTTATCTTTTTTTTTTTTCTCCTCACTTCTCTTACAAAGGGTAAGTACAGATTTCCTGGCAGCTGAATGCAGGCAGACTGCCTGTCTTTCTCCATTTGCCCCCTTCTGTGCAAACGCTTCAGTCACTTCCCTGCAAATTTAATGGTTCTTCAACTACTGATGTGCTTCTTGTCTCCTCTCTGCAATTACGAACCGCTGTGCCGATGTTTTAAGCAAAATATTTTGTTTTAAATCATACAACATCCAAATTTACCAAAAAAAAAAACCCACCCCAAAACCCAAACCAAAAGAGACAGCTCCCTCCCCACTTTCTCTCAGATGCTCATTATAGAAATCTCAGCTCTCCATCAAAAGCATCAGTAGACAGAAACTTCAACTCTTCTCAAGGGCTAAAGCTTTGGAAAAATATATTGAGGATGCTGTGTACAACTTGGAGGTGTGGCAGGTCCACGCTGCAGGTGAACACTGAGAGTTTCAGACTTTGGGGTTCCTTCCCCTTCCTCCCCCCAATACCTGGAACACTGCATTGTTGGTTGGTCTTCACTTTTAAATCATCTGGTGTTGTGCTGTCAAGACGTGTGTTATTTTCATAGAGCTGGCACCATAAGTTATTTTTTATTCCAGCTCAATTTAGAGATGGGTAACAAATATTCTGGGTTTGCTCTGAAATCATTACTGAAGGAGTTCCTGGATTATACATCACGGTTGCTCCTGCAATGAAAGTGTAGCTCCTCTGTCAGAGACTCAGCCAGATGATGTTTCTGTCTTTTGAAACCCCAGGCTCCATCCCCATCATAAAAGAGGCATAGAATATGCTTGCAAATTCATTCCAGTGCTGGTTTTTATTAGGGAATCTTATTTACATACTGCATTCGCTTGTTGCACAAGAAAACTGGAGGCATTTTTTTCTTCTACTGCATTTTAGAGGCAATCTGACATTTCTAATGGCTCTCAGGTATGTATAATTCAGCCTGTTCCATGTCTGCATTTTCCAAAATGACACTGGAAAATTATCTGGGTTCCTGCTTTTTTTGGACAATCATTACTCTCACTTTTTCCACGTTGACCTATAAATGTCCATATGCTGCAGGATATTTGCAGTAGGTGTAGGTTCCTTTGGAGACACTCTTGTGTGGGAGACAATATGACAGCTCATCTGCATAGCACAGGCATCATACCCCTGACTCAATTTAGCAGAGTCCTGGATCTGGAGGCTTCTCCCATGTAGCCTGTATGCTTGGGGGATTGCTCATATATTCTGTGCACTCACGCTCTCTCGTGCCATCATTTCTCCATTCTCTGTGGGCAGCTCAGCTGGTTTGACAATAAATCACAGTGTCGCAGCAGGCGTGTTAGACCCTGACTTGGGGACATGGCCTCTGCTGTTGGAGCTCCACACTGCATCCAGACATCCTGGAGTACTGTGTCCAGCTCTGGAGTCCTCAGCACAGGAGAGACATGGACCTGTTGGAGCGAGGCCAGAGAAGGCCACAACAATGATGCAAGGGCTGGAACCCTTCTGTTGTGAGACCAGGCTGAGAGAGTTGGGGTTGTTCAGCCTGGAGAAGGCTCTGGGGAGACCTGATTGCAGCCTCTCAGCACTTAAAGGGGGTCTATAAGAAAGATGGGGACAGACTTTTTAGCAGGGCCTGTTGCAACAGGACAAGGGGTGATGGTTTTAAACTAAAAGAGGGGAGATTTAGACTGGAGAGAAGGAAGAAATTTTTTACTCTGAGGGTGGTGAAACTGGCCCAGGTTGCCCAGAGAGGTGGTGATACTCCATCCCTGGAACCATTCCAGGTGAGGTTGGACAGGGCTCTGAGCAACCTGCTGTAGTTGCAGATGTCCCTGCTCACTGCAGGAGGGGTTGCACCAGATGACCTTTAAGGGTCCCTTCCAACCCAAACCATTCTGTGATCCTGTGATGTTAAAAAATATATGTTATTGTACAGCTGGAAGATTTTTTGTTAAAAACTTTGCATTGAGCATGTGTAACAGCAGGGATGAAGGCTGTACTGATAAACTGGTGGAACTGATGTCCCCAGGAGAGTGTTCAGTCTTCCAAATGCCATGTCTTTCAATTAGGAACTACAAATTTTCCCTAGAATTCATGAGTCTATGCAGGTTATCAGCTTGAAATGATGGATGAGGTGCGGGAAAAGAAGCTGTGTCACATCACACCTCAGCATCCCTAACTCTGTTACAGTTGGATATCAGTGATTTTCACCCAGGATCTAAGGAATTTGTTGGCGTTCAGGTGGCTTTGTACCAGTGTAAGGGCAGGTCAGGTGTTTATTTTAAAGACCTCCAGAAGACAAATATCCTTCCTGTCTGATAGGTGTGTTTTGGAGAACAATTGAGCAGGTGGGCTTGAACACATAACAGAGATAGGGCACTTTTATTAATTTTGGAGTCCTTTATGCTCTGAAAAGGTGTTTTCCATGGCTAAGGACTCTACAGAACAGTCTGTTCCTCCTGTGAGCTTGGCGGTGCTGTCTCCTGTTGTATTTTTTGGTGTTTAGCATGACCCCTGCAAGCAGAGGCTGCTCTCTGGCTTTCTCAGCCCCATGGAGGGACACAGCCTGGGCTCGCCAGCTGTGCAAGGAGGGGGGACATCTCTGTTGTGTGGGGCTGTGACTGGCAACTGATCTCCGTCACGCGTGCTGAGGGAGTGGTAGCCGTGCTGGTATCATTTGCCAGCAGGTTTTCTGGGCCTGTGTAGAGGGTGCCCGTGGGGTGGTTGCCCTGGGTGTCACGTCAGGCTGCAGCTGTGGGAAGGTGAGCTGGCCCCTGGGTATGTCATCCACTCTGAGGGACTGTAGCGGCAGCTGGACTCTGACTGAGTCAAGTCTACTGGGGAGGGTGACAAGGGCTGGTGTCCAAGTGACAGTCTCACTGGGGATGGCTGAGTCAGTCTCACTGGGGATGGCTGAGTCAGCCTCACGGGAATGTGATGCTCAGGGGACAGTGGTGGTTTCAGCCCGTCAGTGACGCTGGGGGTTGCAGCAGGGGTTGGTCACCGGCGCTGTCAGTCACACGCGTGTGTGTGACAGCGGGGCAGCTTCAGAGACTCAGTCACACTGGGAGTGACTGGTCCCTGTGTCAGTTGCACTGGGGGTGTGACAGGGGCGGTCTCTGGTGGTGTCAGTCACACCGGGGGTGTGACGGGGCAGACCCTGCTGGTGTCAGTCACACCGGGAGTGTGACAGGGGTGGTCCCTGCTGGTGTCAGTCACGCCGGGGGCGTGACAGCAGCTGGTCTCCAGATGTCAGTCACACTAGGGGTGTGATGGGGGCTGGTGTCTGGCTGTGTCAGTCAAACTGGGGGAATAACAGGGACTGGAATCGGGGTGTCAGGCAAACTGGGGGAGTGACGGGGACTGTGTCATTCCCACTGGGGGTGTGAGGGAGGCCGTCCCCTGGCTGCGTCAGCCACGCTGGAGGTGTGACAGAGGAGGTCCTCGGCAGTGTCAGCCAGTGGGGATGTGGCAGGCGTATGTCAGGGTTGAGAGGAGCTGGCCCCTGGCTGCGTCAGTCACACCGGAGCTGTGACATGGCCGGGCTCCAGCTGTGGCAGCCCCGCCGGGCGTGTGACGGGCGTCTGTCCCTGAGCGTCTGTCCCACGAGGGTGTGGCAGGGGCTGACCTCTGGCTGTGGCGGTCACTGGGGGAAGCGGCGGGGGCCGGGCTCCGGGTGTGCCGGTCACCAGAGGGTTGGACGGGGGCCGCCCGCGGGGCCGCGCTCCCCCGGGGG
>VZZY01015464.1:144767-186031 GCA_013400335.1 Eurystomus gularis
TGCCCTCGCCCGGCGTGGGGTGGACGCTGCGCCCGCGGGGCTGGGACCGCCGGGGACAGCGCCCGGCCCCGGGCAGTGTGAGCTTCTCTCCTGCCCATCGCCCTTTCGCCCTGGGAGGAGCGAGGGGAGAGGGCTGGGAAACTTCTCCGCGGGGTTTTGGGGCGGCTCGGGTGAAGTGCCGTGTTTCAGTAAGAGCCGCTTATTTATCTTCCTGTTTACAGAAGAAAGAACTCGCAGAGAGCGTGTGTTTTTCTGGAGCACCGCTAAAAACGTCCACTCCAGGTACTCCAGTAAAAGTCCTTTATGCTGAATGGTTGTTTGAATAGGTTATTGTGGGAGGAGAATGGAAGATTGGTGAGGAGGATTGTGAACACTCTCAAATGACTTGCAGCTGGGGTGTCGAAAAACACATGTATCACACTAATTGTTGCTTAGCTTTGTGTGCTTGAGGAGTACAGTATCTGTGTTTAGGTAACACCGGTCTGCAAAGGACTCAGAGGCACCGTATCAAACAAGTTTGAGATTCCTGCCCTGCTGTGAGAAAGATCTAATCACAGTGGAAAAACTGCACTTGCAAGAATCCTTGATATACAGGAGAAAGCAGCAGGTTTTAAAGCTTTTTGCTCTCTAGCAAGGCCCAAGCTCCATGGTGCCTGCGTCCCAGGTGCTGCTGTGGAGGTCCCCAGGTTTGTGAGGTAATGAGAATAAATCAACTCTTTACACTTCATCCATGGTTTTGTGGTTGTTCCTGCGTCCTGCCTGTGGCGGTTCACACAATTACCAAGTGCCTTTCTGTGCAAGACTAGTAATCCAAGAGTTACAATAAAACCCAGTGAGTACAGATCAAGGGTATTGAGAGGACTGTTCAGCAGTAGAAATTTCTTCTTTAACAAGCTTGTGTGTACATTTCATGGGTTTTCCAAACCAAGCACGTGAGGTACATGTCGATATAACAGATGCATCTCTAAACCCACAGCCAGTCATTGCAGAAAGCCATTGAGTATGGTTGTTCTTGCATATGCACAGCCTGTCCTGCACTAGAAGAGCCAGGTTATAGCTTTGCAGACTCCTTTACAGTCTTGCATGTCCAGCACCAGAGTTGAGCTGTAAGAGTTGGGCTGGGGATGTTAGCAATATTGCACAAGAGTTTTGCATAGAGACTTGTTGGCAATCCAGATCTATATGTGCAAAGGAAAATGCAAGTTTGAGAAACAAAAATATGCCAGGAAGTTATTACTTTACTAGACTGTTTTTTGCAGTCCTTGCCTAGTTTCCTTCTGTTAATCGTTCACTGTTCTTCTGAGCTTGACTCTAGGTTTTGTAACTGTATTTGACTTTTGCTTTAGCTAGGATTTGTTTTCTCAAAGTGTTCATTTCTTCCAAGTGCCATGTTTATGAGATGCCAGTTAACGGCCATCCAAAGACCTAGAAGCTGGAGCTCACTAGAGATAGTAGAAGATACCTTGTTCCAGGTGATTCGAGAGAGGACAGCATCAGAGATCCTGAACCTCTGTGGCTGTAGCATGTTGCATGTGATGTACTCAACTTTGGTAGGAGAGCGCTTGCTGATGAGTGCTGTGATGGCATTATGGCAAAATGCAGTATCTCTAGCAGTAAACAGCTAGTATCTCCCCAGAGTTCAGTGTGCTAAAGGGAGCCCATCTTTCCCCTGGGGACTTAAAAGTTCAGGCTTCAGCCAGATATCAGTTAAGTCTATCTGAATTCAGCTCCTACTTAGAAAAAAACTTGGTTGGGTTTTTTTTTTGTGTAGACTGAAGCTCTTAGATGTTTAAAGTACTTATGGCAGTCCTGAAACAAAGTAGACAGTTGTCAGGGGAGAAACCTCTATGGCCAATAAAAAATCAAATTTGATGGGATGTGATTTTTAAACCCTTCATAAAATATATTAAGCTCCCATTGTAATAGCAAATTTGTGCTTTTTAGCAAATTTAACAGAAACATGAGAGTGTAGAGTCTAATCATTTTTAAAAAAAGGAAAAATTACTCCAAAGCAGATTTAACTGACAGATTTCAGCTACTCCTCTGTCCTGACAGACTCTTTACATTTAAAACACATAAAGGTAAGGTAGCATAAATAAAAAAGAAGGGTTTGGCACCCATGTATGTGTGTTGGGAATAGAAATGTAGGATGGGTACAAAGCACCAATAATGTAATTTTAATAGGAATCACATATTGTAAAGAGATGGGTGTTTCACTTATCTTTCTGCTACCACCTTCCTCTTTGTGTCTGCTGGAATAATGCATCAAGGCTGATGAGAAAGGCTTAGAATACAGAATTTAATGAAATCATGTGCTTATAAATGCGACCTATGAAGTAGAAGGGAGAGTATGTTTTAAATACCTCAGTATCAGGAGGAAAAATGAAATATGTGGAACTTGATAGAGCTAAGTATATTCAGCTGAAGAGAAGGTACACGAGATGAGACCTCCAAATTTTGTTTTTTATTTTAGGTTAAAAGAGAAACAGTAGAGTGGCTGGTTCTTCATTACCAAAAGCGAAAGACTAGTTTTGGGACTGTGCTCATGAATTTTACGAGTTTGTTGACACTTTTGTTGGTCTAAGTGTTGGAGTGTGTACCTGCTGGTTTTATTACCTTGCCCTTTTCTGTCTCATCTCAAACCAACAATAGGAGACATGGTGCACTGAATAGAGTTGCCCTGTGTCCTTGATCTAAGCCACGAGACACCATTTGGAGTGTTCTGCATTATTTATTACTACTAAAGTATTTTCAGTTAAAGTGACGCCTTCAATGTTAACATTCCTGGCAGATAATGAAATTCTTGTTTCTTTTCCAAGGAAGCCGACATGAAAGAAGCCAGCCATGAGAGGTCATGGGGATTTGTACTGCCCGGTCTCCACAATTACTAACAAGTAAGCACTGTGTGATACCATAGCATGAAGGTGAACTTGGTTTCTGTTAATGATAGTTGTCACATAGGTGAGGAACGCTCAGGTGATTCCAGACAAGCCTCAGAAAGGGTGAGCTGCCAAGCCAGCTGGCAGCTGGAGGTGGCAGAAGATTACTCACCACCTTCTAGTCCTGGGTGCATCCTGCTAGACCTTCAACCCAGCAAGAAGTCCATGTAGAACTGCAATGCACAGAAGAGGAGACCTTTTGTCCTGGTTTGATTTAGGGGAGAGGGGGTTTGAGTGGGGGGGTTCATCCTGGTTTTAGGAGGGGGTTTGGTTTGATACTGGTTTTGTATGTATTTGTATATGTTCAGTTTTATTATTATCTTCATTAAAGCTGTTTTGGTTTTCTAATCTGTAGGTCTCTCTCTCATTCCCTTTTTCTCTGCAACTGGGAGGGGGCCAGCAGTGATCCATAAGTCTCTCTCCCTTATTCCCTTTCTCTTTCCCTTTTCTGGGGGCAAAGAGGGGTTAACAGAGACCGTCTGTTATAGGTATAGCAGACTGACCCTAAACCTTGACACCTTTGAAGCATAATTCAGCCAACCCACCAGCATTGACCTGCAGTGTGAAGATGAATGTTTAGAATGCTTTTCCTCTGAATGCCTTGAGGAGCCTCAAGAAAGGATAAGTGAGGATTATGAAAGCGTCATTCTTACTGATGTTTTTGAGGGGGAGGAGGAGGAGGACGTGGAACATCTGGAGATGCTTTGGTCATTTCCTCCATATGAGGAAGACCACTATTTGCTGGCATTATGCTGCTCCTTGGCAGCTGGAAGAGGAAATGCTGCCATTGCATCAGGCTGAAGTCAAAAGAGATATGCGGTTGTTGGATATGGTCAGAACTATCTGGACTCATTGGGCATCTATGCTTGTAAGGCTGATGTGTTAAATTGGAGCTCTGGTGCGCAGGTGGTCTCTTAGTTACAGTGGTGTTGTCTGGGTTATCACCATCCTCTGGGGCTGGTTTTGTCGAAGTGTCATTGGTAGGCTGCACAGCCCTCATGGCCAGAATGACTTACCCATCTCTTCTGTCACAGAGTCATGGAATTGTTTTGGTTGGAAAAAAGCTTTAAGATCATTGAGTCCAACTGTTAACCCAGCACTGCCAGGTCACCACTAAACCATGTCCCTCAGCACCCTCATGGCTTTGAAACCCCTCTGGGATGGGGCCTCCACCACTGCCCTGGGCAGCCTGGGCCAGGCCTTCACAACCCTTTGGGGGAAGAAATTTCTCCTAATATCCAACCTAAACTTCCCATAAATCTAAATCTCCCCTCTCCATTCATTCTCCCATGTTTTGATGTATTAGTTTTAATAAACCATAATTTGTATTTTTAAAAAATGGCCATTCATCACCTGCACACCTCACATGTGTGCTTGGCTGTGGAAATACTGGTGCTGTGAGTGCTTTTGTATTATTAGAGCTTTTCTCATGGGAAGTGATGAACAAGGGGAGGGTTGTGTGCTTGTCTTCCATAAGGGAGGTGGAAGGGATACATGATTCTGTGGGTCTAGGTGGAGGAAAGCCTTGACCCTGCCCAGCTACTGCGTTGCAGTAAGAGATGGCTAAGGATTTTAAATTCAGAAAAATGATAATAAAAGTAATGAAAATCTTCTGATGCTCTTTCACTGGTTTGTGAGAGTTGGAATGACGGTTCTTTCTCTGCAAGGTTCACTATACTAAGCAGCATGTGGGTTTCTTCTCATGGGTTCAAGGACTGTTGTTAAAGGAATGTCCCTAATTTATTTTTCCTGCCTAATCTGAAGGAACTGAGCTGCTGCTTACTTTTCCCTCAAAAGTAGCTCATTTTTCTGTGTGAAAGGAGTAGGTACGTGTTTCTTTTCCTCACCCTCAAATCCCAGCAGACTGGTTTCTGTTTTCATGTGTATTTTTAGAAAGATCTGTGAGATCACAAAAAAGTAGAACTTGGAGCATTCTTATATACCATGTTTTCATGGTAGTAATATACACTCTGGTTCATTTTTCATTTGTGTTCTCTATTTGTGGTTAATTGTAGAAGCTCATTTCTAAAACCCGCAGGAGTTATGTTAAGAAAAGACAGCCAGATAGCTGTGTGCAACCCAATTGAGGTGTTCAAAGCAGGAGCGACCTCTGCGAGATGACACAGAGAGCAGTTTTGACTGCAGGAAGTGCAGAGCTGGTCAGGATGATAATGGGGGACAGATGCAGAGCACTGAGGGGACTGTAGTCCCAAAAACAAGGGTCCTTTCTCCGGTGTGCAAAGTCAGTCCCCACAAAGAGTTGAGATATTTGCTTTATTTTGGCTCTGCAGAAAAGGGTACTGTGTGATAAGTGATAAATCCAGTCTCCGTCAGCTCAAACAGCAGTGGTTTATATACAACACAAATAACAAAGAAATGATATATGATTGCTTATGTGATTTAACAACACGTCAATCTTTGTATGTGTGCTCCATCAATTACCTAATTCACTATGCCATTTCCTGATTCATTATACCAAGGTGTTCCTGCATTTACATTTCAATTCTCCTCCTAGAGGTGTAGGTTTTAGTATTAAAATCACCCCAGATTAGGCTGGGGACGCTTTGCTTTGACCTTTGTCCAAATCTGTCTCTGGTTTCTGTAAAGAAGCCACAATGAGGTCTTATCTACAAAAGCTGACAGAATTATACTGTCTTCAGATACTGCTCTTAATTACTGTGTCTTGTTTCTGATTATTTTAACATCTTTTAGTCTGAAGGGCATTCCATTCTTGTTACCCTGGTTTCAGACCAGTTCATTATAGGCTTATTCAGCCTAGAAGTTTTTAACTCTATCCTTCTGACATCAGGACCACTGGTTGTGGTTGAACAGAAGCTGTTGGGAGCTTCCCAGCAGGAACTGGGTGGCTGGACATTGGGTGACTCCTGTTGAACAGCTAATGATGGGAATGTAAAAATGGGACATGTGGGAATGAAATGTGCTGATAGGGAATATGAACAGGAGGGAGGCCTGCAGGGCCATGGAAGAGGGAGAAGCGTTCCAGAAATGGTGGAAGTTTCTGCTCCGAGTTGGTGGGTTGTCGGCTATAAGGGATGCAGGGAAGGAGCAGGTGGCTTTGGAAAAGGCAAATGAGGTCCTAGGATTTCAGGCAAAGGAATTCCACTAGGAACTTGGAAATAGTGCTGCGGTGAAAGGCCCGGGGTGGGACTTCTCTGAAGATGCCGAGCGCAGTTCTAGGCACGCTGGGTGAAGCAACGTTCAGGTGAGAAACGAGACACGGAAGCTGGGGCTGTGGACAGAGGTTCCTGACAAGACCAGAGCCTGTTTTCTTCCGACGAAGCAAAGCTCGAGATGAATCCTGTCCACCACTGAACTTCTGCGGGAAGACGCAGGGTCACTGCCTCGGGCGGGGGGGAGGAAAACACCCCGTGCCTTGGTGCAGGCTGGCGCTGGGGAGACGGCTCCAGCCCTCTCGGGAGAGGCCCTCAGCGGGAGCGGACGGGCACCTCTTCTCTCGCCTGCTCCGCCGCTGCTGCCGGGNGCTGCGCGGTACCGGCGGTGCCGGCGCCGCGGCGAGAGAGCCCCGCAGGTAGGGCAGGGGAGGTACGGGGAGAGCCGGCGGCACGGGGGAAAGTTTGGGGGTTCCTTCTGCCTGGAACAAAAAAGTATCTTTTTAAAAAAAACATTTTATTGTTGTTACGAAGCTTACATCGTGGTTTCAGTACCCCCCTCTCCCTGCGGAATGCGGACGGGCCTTTGCCGGGGAGTTCTCTCAAGCCAAGCAGTGCCAGCCTGCCTTGGAAAAGTTTGTTTTGTGTTCAGCGGAGGAAAGGCCGGCTCCGTTACGGGGCGCGGGTGATGCTGGAGGAGCTCAGCCCCGGCCCGGAGCTGGCGGACGCGCCCTGCGCTCCTTGCGAACGTAGCGGGGACGGTGGGAGCTGGGGCTGGCTTGAGCCGCGCTGTTCCTGGCAGTGCCTGACGAGGAAGGCTCAAGCTGCTTGTTTGCTGTATCGCGGCCCAAGAAAGCGCAGCCTGTGTCTCGCATGAAGCCGGGCGTTCTGAGATGTGAATGAGACCTTTCACGTAATGCGCAGCACTGTCGCTATTTATGTAGCTATTTAAACCTACTGAAACGAAATAGGTGAGCTTGATGTACACATGCAAACGCAGAAATAGGTATGTTTTTACACACACATATATATATGTTTTATATATATATGCGCTTGTATTGAGAGAAGCCTTACCTAGACAAAAAGCGGTTAAAAGGAAGTGAAAAAGCAGTGGGAGTAAATGGAATATGAAAGGTGGGGGCTGGAGGAGCAGCCAAGGTATCCGCCAGGATGGGAAAAGTGCAGTTTCTGAGCTTAGGCTAACATTTCGGTGTGAATGCAGGTTTAAACCAGGTGAGTGAAAGCTCCCCGTGGAGCTGCTGTCATCAGAGACTGCTGGGACAAACCTGGAAAAGCTTTTGCAAGTCTGCGCTGTGATACGGCATAAACAAAAGCATCTTCTTTACAAGCAGCTTTGTGACTCAGACGGGTATTTCTGACCAGTTGCCATTGCTCATAGTTTCTGCTAGCAAGAGTGGTCTGCAAAGGGAGTTTACTCAGAGAAGTTGAAGCTGTTGCAGTAGGCCGGCTCTGGAGGATTACTAGCGGTGCTTTGAAGCCTGAGAGGATAATTAGTGAGATTTCTGGGTGACTCTTTTGTGCCTTTCCTTCCATATGTCTTCTTTGCATGGTGCTAGCTGGTAGTGGCACAGGGACCCCAAATCTCCTCGAGAGTGGTCAGGATGGGAGGCCAAAGGCGCTCCAACCTCTCCAGACCCCCCCTTCCATATGTTGCTTCTGGTTTTGGCTGTTTGACTGACACAGTTTCAGGGTCTCACTGTGTTACCTAACTAGTTTCTGAAAGAGAACACCTTGTGAGTGGTGCTCCTAGTTCATATTTAGCAAGGTAAAAACAAGGATTAAGCATGAGTCCTTGGAAAAAGCTAGCTGTAGTGTAGGACTTTGCCAAAAGTGTTTGCACCTGAGACTTCTGAAGATTTGTCATCTTCAGGTGAATTTTAAATGGAAATTATCCATTTATATTAGTAGTGAAGCCTGGATTATGGTAGAGGATTTAACATTGCTAAACCTAGTCTGTATTTCGTATGCTGAATGTTTATTTTCTACATAATAATAGATGATTCTGTTTCTCCTGCTGCATAACTAATAGTGTCTCTCATTCTTTTAGGAAAAAATCTTCACTGTGGTAACTTTATCTTCTAGTAATATCAGAAAAATCACTGCTAAATTGGGTGTTTTATTTTCTAGGGTGGCCTATAATATACACATCATTGATGAGCTGCAGATGAACACAGCGTACGCCTCAGAGGATGGATGTGAATGTGGACTGGGACTCTGACAGTAACATTTGTGACTCGGGTGAGAAGCATTCAAATTATTCCAGAAAGACCACTAAGGAGGTGGGCCACACACTGAGCCCCCAGAAGGAAGTAGACATGTATTACGCACAGACATGCAGTGCTCGTTGTAACTCTGCTGGACCTTCAGGTAAGCAGGAGCTTCCTGCAGAGTTGCAGTGTGAAGACAAAGAAACCTACAAGACCTACTACCAGAAACAAGGTGAGAGCAGAGCTGGGGTATTTGTCGCCTCCAGTACCAACTTTGCCCCACAGTGTGGAGATAAAGATTTAGAGCGCTGTTCCTCTGAGCGGTCCAAGAAACCACGGAGAAGACTATGTGACAATAATGAAAACACTGTTCTTGCTGATGTGTTTGATGAGGACCTGGAGCCTGTCTCTGAGGAAGCTTTGCTGTATCGATGCAAGAAGTGTGGTTCCTCTTTCCAGGGTGTGAGTGAGCTGCAGGAACATAAGCGAACTCACCTCGTAGAAAACTCATACCGGTGTCCTGTCTGTGCCAAAGAGTTCTTCCGTGCGGCAAATTTGCGAATGCACAAGCTCATTCATTCTAGTGACAGGCCACACAAATGCCCAGAGTGTGACAAGGGTTTCATTCGCACAGCTGATGTCTGGAGGCACTTACGCAATGTGCACAAGATAGAGCGCTCCATGGTGATCCTGGGAAATGGCATGGCTAGGAACCCATGGTCCATAGTGCACCGTAACCAGCACACTGTTGAGTACACCGATCAACCTTGTGCCGAAAACCAAAAGTCTGAGGAAGACGACTATAAACCTTATGCCTGTCCAACATGCGGCAAAGGTTTTGACAAGCCTAACCTGCTTTCCAAACACAAGGTGATCCACCGACAGGACAAGCCCTATAAGTGCCAGGAATGCGGCATGGCATTCGTCCAGCTGCTCAGGCTGAAAAGACACCAGCAGACTCACTCCGGGGAGCGTCCCTTCTATTGTGAGGAGTGCGGAGGGACATTCACCCGGCTGGCATCGCTCCAGCGCCATCACCGCATCCATACTGGAGAGAAACCCTACTCTTGCAGTTACTGTGGTCATTCCTTCACCGAGTCAGGTACCCTGCGGCGGCACGAGCGCACACACAAATTGGACAAATCTTAGTTCATTTGTGACTGCGATCTCCTTGGTTGTTTCTTGCCTGAACAAGGTCTACACTGTTGGGCTGAAGAAGGCATTCCACTGCATGTCCTCCAGCCAGGCCAGCTCCACTTCCCAGCTGTGGTTGACCAGAAACACTACATCATGGGGATCTCTGCGACTTGTACTGGTAGAGATCGCACTCACTAGCTTTAAACTGTCTGTGTATGAAAAAATACCCGAATTACCACTGAGTAATGAAATGTGAGACTTGAGAAGACTGAAATCACTCCCATTTTCTAGCACTGTCTCAATTCACTGGACTGATGATGCATCAGTCTGAGCTTTTCACAAGGATGCATGGGTTGTGAGACTTCTCTTTACAGTCTTGGTCACTGGATAAATCGGCTCTGCCCTCTTGAGCACGATGCCTTTTCGGCTCTGGGTTTGGAGATCTGTTGTTGCAGGTCTTTGCTAAGTCAGGACAGTCCAGAGTTGTCCCTGTGTCCTGTCTCTTCTTGCATTCTGCTGAGTTTTTCTTTCCATTACTTTTTTTAATTTAGAGAAGTATCATGTTGGTTATTTAAAATTAAAGAACGACTACAAAACAGTTCCTGAATAAACTCAACAGTTACCAGCTGTATTTCATAAATGTTTCTAAATGGGTACTGATCCCTCATACACTTTCATGTGAGTAGTGGAATGCCTGATAATAATGGGAAAGCTTTATTTTTGCTATGCTGGTGTGTGTTCTTGGGGTGAGGATTTGAATACATTTGTCTCTCTGATGGAACCATGCATTCAAAATCTGCCCAGCTGAGTGTTTAAGTCGGAAGTGTTTGAGAACGTGAAATTCAAAGAGCAGAAGACCAAATTTAAGCCCTTTGATACTTGTTGCTTAGGATCCTTCTTCATTTAAATGTTTTCACACATAAGCTTCTCATAAGAAAACCATGTTTTGTGTTCTGTGATGTAACTGAGTACTGCCCAAAGCGTCTGCTTGACTCTTCACTTTGATTTACATTCAAATTGTTAGTGAAGGAAAATTTCTTAGAAACAGACTCAGGCAGGTGCTGCTAGATACCCCAAGGCTGTGACTTCCATAGACATGTCTTGCTTCACTTAATGCCAGTGAGCTTTTTAACTTCAAAACTTAATAATAACACTTAAGCTACTGCCACGCGCTGTGGTAGAAGTGTCCAGTTTGTTCTTAAGTTGCAGCCTACTTCCCTTTCTGTGTTGGAAAGCTTTGCTTCCTTTCCCTGCCACCTGCCAGAATTTCACTAATTCCTTTCTAACACGTTCTGCCTTTTCAGCAGGAAGTTGTGCAGCAGAATGAATGTAAAGCTTCAGGGTAACGTACCTTTGCATTTACTAACGGGCTATTGAATGTAAAGTACCGATTGTGCCATGTGTTTGCATATTTCGTAGAGTGAAAAATAATGGTGGCTGCTCAGCTCCCTCCACCCATGCAACAGCTGAGCAGGCATTTTACGGTTGTGGGCACTGTTGTGTTTGAGGTAAGGTCATTGGCTCGGGTCAGGCTGAACCACTGTCCACAGCAACACTTCAGGTTGATTATGAATGGGAAGCTAATTCTCCCAGCCTCACTAATGGGTTGTTGTAATTTCATTCCTCAAAGGAGTCTCCAGATGAGGGAACTGACCTGCATCCCACATTGCAGGGATGTGTTACGTTGTCTGTGAAATTATGTACTTCTGTAACACAGATACCTCTGCTGGGAAGGCTGGACCCTGCTACCATAGGCGTTCGCTACAGCTGTGAGTGAGACTTCTCCAAACTCCCCTCTGCAGGTAGTTCCAGTATGGTTTTAGGTGTCCAAAGGGCTTTTGGTGGGGCACCTTAGCCAAGGGTTGGTCTTCTCTGAGGGCTGCTTAGCCTCTCTGAGAGGAAAGATCTTTGCATGAAAGAAATCCTGTCTGAAAGGAGACTGTGGGTAAATGATCTGCAGAGGCAGGTCATCGGTGCTGTTCTGTGGGGACTGTGCTGTTCAACACCATTTGAAATGACCTGAAGACAGTGCAGGTAGCAAGGTGACAAAGCTGTTCCAGAACCTGTTGTGCATTAAGTTTCCACTCTCATCTTCTAAACCCATTTTGAAGTTGTCAGCTACAGTCTCCTCTTCTCAGCATCCTGCTTCTCCCTTGGGTATACAGAGCTCTTGCTATCGGGGGGTTTAATACGCAATTAAAGTGCACACCTTTATGTTGTGTGACTGTTCTGCTTAGACTGTTGCAGTAATTGGGAACGTGTAGTTATTCTGCTTTTTGGTGTTAGCAGTTGGTAGAATTGGCACCTGTAGGAGCATAATAGTGAAAGTGTTTTGAACAGTAGTCTGTTTAATGGGAAGAGTGAATGGTTGGTGTAATGAAAACTACTAGGCTTAACTAAAAGATTATTAAAAAGATACTTGCCTGGAAGGTTGACTTGCATATAAAGTGCTTGGGTGTGTGAAAGGAGTAATTAAAATGTGTGATGGTTTCTGGGAAAAGCATGTTGAACCCTCATCAAAGAAACTTCCTCTTAACTCCTGTGCGAGCTACAGGAAATCACTTGGAGCTTAATTTATCCCAAAGGCTGTCACTTCCGCGCTTTACATTTTTAATATAAGGGTTTGGAAAACTCTCCCAGGCCCTGACACTCTCACAGTGTGAGTTTGAGTTGCTGACAGCCTGCAACACACATAGCCAGTCACAATATCTAGCTGAAACAGGAAGATACTGAGCAAATATACCTGGCTTTACAGCCTTGCTTCATTAGAGACTTTTTGAAGTGTGTGGTTTCAGCAGAAGTCATTTTTCTTTGTTCAGAGTAGCCAGTGTATCTATTAGGTCCACCAAGTGAGGCCATGGAAGAAGTGGTTCCCTTTGATGCTGTGCTGTGCAGAGGACTCGCTCCAGACCCTTGTTGCCAGGGCATTACAGGAAGCACTTGAACACAAGCAAGGGCTGGAGCTCTGAGCTAGGCAGGGGATCATGATTGTATGAGTATTTTTGATTGCTGGATGGTGTTTGTGAACAGTGGAACATAGAAATACCCTTTGCTCTTTGCTAATTTTCCTGTCCTCTTACTACATCGTTTCTGTTCAACTTGTTTCCATCACAGGAAAATTCTCTCAAGATCATGAAGTTAGAATAGCTCCAGCACTGCAGACTCTTGGCTCTCACTGGCCTGGAATCAGTGGCCAGTCCTTGGCAGCTATGAGACTATTTTCTTACTTTGTTAACAAAGGTATTACACAGTAAATACGCCCATGCTTGTGGAGTGTAGATACAGCACCTTGCGCAAAGGAGAAACTACTACTGTACAGTCTTTCCACTCCTCTGCATACTGTCATCCTCCTCTTACACTATTTGCCTTGTCTTGGTGTGGAGGAGTCTGAAGCAGGAGTCTTTGATGTAAACATGGAGCACTAAGCAATCCATCATTTGTCAATTAATTTCAGCAAAGGGCATTGAAATCTCTGGAGCAGGCCCCTTTTATTTAAAGTGAGGCTTCATCATGTGATGATCTGCCTCTCTTGTAAAATTTCTGTTGGCTTAAGGAGGACTCACTGCGGTTTTACAGCTTACAGACTGAAAACAAGGAGGGGCTGCGATCTCCCTAACAGAATGGCAGACAAATGGCATTTCACTGGGATAGCACACTGGAAATAGAAAAGCATGGCTTTATTTTGGTGATCCCAGCTGTGCCTGATGCTTTGAGAAGATAAAAAATTGTTGGCCTGTGCAAGGCTAGAATCTTCTTAAAAGAGCAACCACTGACTGGGAGCTAGCCCGTGAAGTGGGTAATACAGGTCTGTGCTCCAGAGCGCAGCCCACTTGTAAATTCAGTGTAGGGTGGCTGTGCTGCTGAACTGCCCCCTGCAATGGGGGAATTGTGTTTTCCGGAGGAGGGTCTGCTCAAATGGATGTGCTTGTGTGGTTTGTATAATGGCTTTCCTCTTGTTTATCTGCTGGAAAAAAAAAACAGCAGAGCTATCAACTGCTTCTCTCATTAAGGGTTTTATCTTCATTGTTGCTTACGTGCTTCAGATCTGAAAGCCAGAGCAGTAATTTGTCCTGAGCAGGTCTGTTTCTGTACAAGCTACCGGCACAGATCTTGTTGGCTGCAAGGGACTCTTCAGGATGGGTCCTAGAGCTCAGAGCCATGGACAGGTAACAGAAGGTAGCCTAGCCACCAGCTTGCCACTTAACAGCTCTTCCCCATAACTACCTGGTGTGTCTAAAAAGAAACATCTTCCTTGATGCAAGGATGTTGTTTGTTGAGTCTGGTAAGTTTTACCCCAAAAGAGTTAGCGTGTTTTGCTGGCTTGCTCACCTAGTCTCTGCTCTCCTGCTTGAAAGAGGTTGTGCTAATTTTCTTCTTCCTCGATACCCTTGACCAGTGTTGCTGCTCCTGAAAATGCTGCTGGTGGTGTTGGCTGGGATGATTTAGTGACTTCAGTGGGTTCTTCTGGATTGCCAGGTAGATTGACAGCAATTTAGAAAGAGGAGATATTAAAACCTGAGGTGTCAGCAGTTTTTAAAGGATTTGGTCTGAAGACTTTCGCTTCGTAAGTGACAAGTGATGGATGACATGTTCTCATTGTTTGGGAAAGGGAATTGGGAGAAGACAAGATATGGCATTAAATCTCCCAGAGCCAAGATTGAAGCATGATCTAACTGACCCTCCTTGGGGGACCTCTTAGGAAGACTGCTAGTAGGTATGCCTTAGTACTTACATTTAAGAATCTCTTGAACCAGGTGCTAGAATTTGTATTTATACCTTACTTTTTAAAAAGAACATGAATTTGCTTCTAGAAGCCTGTCTGCTGACTGTGCAATGTGGTTTGCCCCAGGAGCCCAAAAAAAAAGGCGATGTTGACTTTCGCGTTGAGAAGACTGTAACACGGTTCAGCGCAACCCCAGGGAAGCATTTCTGCTGGCACAGTGTGTTACATCTGCTGGAGGAAAGCTGGCCTTGCCAGAAAGCACGGCTGTGTTGGAGCACTGTGGGAAAATCTGGGCACTTAAACACCACACTGCCTCAGCTGCTGGCACCAAATCCAGTGGACTGGGGATGTTTTTCACCAGGTGCAGTGTGCTTTGGGAGGTGCTTCCTTCCCAGAGAGCCGGGAGGCTGGGGGCTGGGTTTCCCGAGTGCAGAGAGATGGTTGGTTGGTCCTGTCTTTACCTGCATGTCATCTGCTCTGACCTGCTTCACTTCTGAACATGTGCGGATGCACAGACCTTGAATACAGTAATAAGAAACTGAAATACGCTATGAACCTACAAAGACCTGGATTTGCTCCAGACCACAGCAGCACACGGGAGCTAAAGGCACTTGTGTGCTAAAAGCACTTCTTTTAGACTGCTCATGGCATAAATGAGTAGATAGAGAGTGTTTATTTCCAGTGTATTCGCTTGAGACATAACAGGAGCTTTAAAATAGCTCTAGAACAGGGGAGTTCATGTAAACACAAAGAATATCCCCAGTTTTAACTGCATAATTTCCTTCTCTGTTATGACACAGTATGCAGTTTGTAATGATCAGACAGTAATCACTGCCAGAGTGAAAAATAAAGCTAGACTCCCCCCATCTTTGGCAGCTACAATGCAAGCACATTTGTTATAAGCACATTTATAGATCCTCATTCACACATGTATTTACATACCTTCAATAGCAATGTGTGGCCAGGTGGTCTGGGACCAGGACTCAGCTCTTCAGCAGGTTTTTACCACCATGAAGAGCAGGATAAGAAATCCAGAAACAAGATCTGAGCAATGTGGGACATCCTCCCAAAGTGCAGGGGGGTAGTGCAGGCAGCAAGGTTGGTGTAAAGGTCTGACCTGCTAAGGCGGAACGGTGAAAGGCTCCAGACTGGAGGTGAGGACATCTCTCCTCTTGGATGAGCTTTCTCAAATTGATGTGATTTCTTGTGATGGAAGACAGCCAGCTCTGAGCCAGGAAAGGGCCCAGCTTGATCTGTTTTGTACGTACTTGAAAAGGGAAAGCAAATTGGGGGGGACTTTTAGCAATTTCCAGTGCAGAGCCTTGCTGAGTGCATTGTGCACTCACCTGGCTTTTGGCCTGACTTCCTTTTGATTTCACTAAACTAAACTAAACTAAAATTCATTTTAGTTTGCTCTAATTGCTTTTTTGCTTCTCTCATCAGGAAGCACCCTTGGAGAAGAGTTTTAAGTGTCTTTTTTTGTCTTGTTTTGTAAAGATTTTACTGGCTGACTGTGTACAGACCTATAAAAGACAACCACTACCACCCCTGGCAGTGGAAATGGAGTCAGCCTAGCATAGACCTTCCTTATTATTCCAGACTGGTCCCCAAACACTTCCTGGAAGAGCTTGCACACAGGAGGTTTGACAGGCTGAAGCAGAGTGATACGGGTTCTAAAGCAGCACACACCCACTATGGTTCTGGGCTTCATACCTCACCTACTTACCTTGTTGGACTTCCCCACAAGGGATGTTCATCCTAAAACCATGCAGAAGGTCAGTGCTGAACACCAGCCCAGGGTATACTCAACCTCACTTTCCATGAGAGAGGCTAAAATCCAGGGATACTCTGGCCCTGGAAACATCAGAACCTGTCCCATGCTGTTGTCTCCTGCAAATGAACCTGGCGTTGTGTTGATGTAGCAGGAGGGGTAGGAGGAAGGGCCAGAGGCAGGGGTGTCATTTGTGATGGGCTGAAGCCTAGGTGAAGCGTGGCTGCTGGAGCAAGGATGACTTGGGATTGTGTCAAGAAGCATGAGGTTCATGTGAAGAGCATTCATAGACTCAGATCCTGACCAGGCTGGCATCTGGTGAGCACGCACTTAATACGTATCACTCTTTTCTTTTAGCTAAGGAGAAAGGTGCAAGGGGGCTTTCTGGTTTCTCACGGATGCCAGGGCCCTTGCTGTGATGAAGAGCTCAGTGAGGCATATCTGGTGTGTCCTGGCCATTCCTCATCTTTTAGGCCCATCCCTGGTCCCATGGGACACTCTCTTTCCAAGCACTGTGTTCATGGAGCTGTGAAAAACAGCTGGGAAGTCCCTTTCCAGAGGTGGCCAGCTGAGCTCTTGGGAAGAGCTGGCAGAGTGACACCTATCTGCATGATGGTGTTCCAAGGTGGAATCCCATCCAGAGAATCACTTCCGCTTGCCCGAGAGGCTCAGATGTAGCTGATACACCAGTATAACTGGTGGGGAAGCAAGTGATGCTGGACAATAAGAGACAGCAAGGGATGGGACTGCAGCTTCATCATGGAGTTGCTCCCATGCAGCTGCTAGAAAGACCTTTCTGGCAAGTGCTATACAACAAAATGAAGCTCTGAGACCTTCATGTGAGTAACTTCAGCAGGGAGATCTGGCTGGCAAAATGTTGTTTGTCACCAAGTGAGGCTGGATAAAGGAGATACTGGCCACTAAACATCTCTATTGTCATTTGGAAAACCCTTGGGTTCTAGCATTTGGGATGAAGCAGTAACTAGCAATTAATTATCAAGAAAGAAAGAAAGAAAAAAACTAAAATAGCCAAAAAATTCTTCTTGCCCTTTTGTTCTTCAACAGACGGGTGAGAACAGGATGTTCCCAGCAGTAACTTTTTAATTATTTCACTACTGCACATCTCTCTTACTGTGGAAGTTAGAAATGTCAGTCTAATTTTCTTTTAATTGCCTCAGCTATCAGGTACCTGAGAAAAGCTATTTTTTCCAACTGTCTAGCCCCTGTTCTTGGTCTTGGAAAGCAGCTTATTGCTGTAGAAATGCTCTGCACTTCTGCTTCAGAAAGGTGCTCTCCCAGGGGGAGAGCAAAGGGTGCAAATATTTTGCCTGTAATTACCATATCCAGTGTACTCTGCGAGAAAGGAAAAGGTCGTGTTTGGCAGCGCTCCGCTCATTGGCAGCACAGGAGGGTTCAGTCTCTGGTTTGGCTTTTCTTGCCCATTTCCATGTGGAATTTAAACCCGATGTGTATTTGCTTATCCCATGGGAATGCTGGGGTTTTCACCACCCCATGATACGGGTGTGGTGCCTTGGCACAGGCAGAGCAGGGTGCTCAGCCTTGCCAGGGAGGTGGACCTCATGCTGGCCAAGCTGGGTTCCCCTTTTCCTGAAAGAGCAGTCAAAAAGAAATAACGCACGAGTGATGCAGCTCTGCCTCTTTACCCTGTGTTTGGTCGGCCTGCTTTTTGCTGAGTGCCTCCTCCTTCCCTGCTGGTCCCGCACTGGGGACTCCATGGGGTGAAGGGGCAATTGCAGTCCCAGATGTGACAAATAACCTGGCCAGCTGGACTAGGGCAGTGATGGTCCCTCTTTATTACTTAACACTGGTGAGGCTATGCCTTGAATACTGAGTTTGGTTTTGGGCCCCTCACTCAGAGAAGAACACTGAGGGTCTGGAGCATGTCCAGAGAAGGGCAACAAAGCTGGTGAAGGGTCTAGAGCACAAGTCTTCTGAGGAGCAACTGAGAGACCTGGGGCTGTTCAGCCTGGAAAAAGGAGGCTCAGGGGAGACCTTCTTACTCTCGACAGCTCCCTGAAAGGAGGTTGGAGCAAGGTGGGGGTCAGTCTCTTCTCCCAAGTAACAAGTGATAGGACAAAAAGAAATGGCCTCAAGTTGTGCCAGGGGAGGTTTAGGTCAGACATTGGGAAAAATTTCTTCCCCCAAAAGGTTGTGAAGGCCTGGCCCAGGCTGCCCAGGGAAGTGGTGGAGTCCCTGTCCCTGGAGCGGTTTCAAAGCCGTGTAGATGTGGTGCTGAGGGACATGGTTTAGTGGTGACCTGGAGGTGCTGGGTTAATGGTTGGACTTGATGATCTGAAAGGTCTCTTCCAACCAGAATGATTCTATATGATTTTCCCTCAGCCATGCCAGGGAAGCCAGGGCTTCTCCACACCATGCTAGGAGATATCCCAGTCCATGCAGAGGGGCTTGTGGGATCTGTCTGGTGCTGTGAGGAAAGCTGTTCAGGTACCATGCTAGCGCAGGGGGCTGTGGAGCTGCTGGTGCCTCTTGAGGGTGGCCATGTGGAGAAGGTGTGGACGCAGTGGGGACTGGTGCGTGTGCAGCAGTGCTTGGCAAGGTGGTAGGACTGGGTGAAGGCCATGCAGCAGTTGGAGCCCTTGTAGGGCTGCTTACCCTTGGCTTATCCATGCTACCCAGGGCATGAAGGCTCACCAGCAGCTTCAGCTTCCTGGCTAGACTGTTAGTGTTGGTGAGGGTGAAGGTTTTGTAGAAGACCTCACCTTCCTCTCACAGTGGGTCCCCAGGCATGTCCTCCCTTGGGCTGTTCCCTGGACCTCTGTGGTTGCTCTCAGTTTCCTCATCAGCATTGCCATCACTCTCCTCTTCAGGCAATGCACATCAGACCCCCTTCCTCTCCATGCTGCCACGGGAGTACTGGTCCAGGCATTCTGGATGCTTCAGGCTTGCCATGCTCCTCACCGGCATCAGGCATGGGCAGCTCTAAGGCTCCTCCACCCCTGGGGACCATTGGTGTAGGGGACCTGGATTTTGGAGCAGGAGAGGACAGGGGTGAGGAGCAGAAAGCAACCAGCCAGCTGTTTCTTAAAGCTGGTTTTATCTTTGGTCACATTGATTTATGCTTAGATCTCATCTGCCTTTTCCTTTTTATAATGGCTGCAGTGCTTATTTGAAAGCATGGATTTTTACTTTCTGTGCTTTCTTCGCTATTTTCCTGCTTTTTAAATACAGAAACACCAAGAAGCAAAATGCAAATGTTATTTATTACAGAGGCCCTGATGCTCTGCCAGGTTTCAGATCCAGTGGCAGTTTCTCTTGGTGGCTGAAGAGCTCATGTGTTACAATGCAGTGACTGCTTCTCCCATTCCTGGAAGGCCCAGCAGACAAAAGAGCTCCAAGTTAATGCAGAAACATGCAGTATAAAAAAATATCATCTTATAAAGGTCACCTGGCTACAGAGAGCATTTCCAAAGAAATAAAAATAGCAAGAGGGTGAGAAACCAAGGACATAGATTTGGAGCTGTGGTGGTGAAGGTGGGAAAGCTGCCCATGCTGCTGCAAGGCTGGGGAGGTGTGGGGAGGAGAGCATCTGAGCAGTCACTTCTCCGGAAGGCAAAACCAGTTGCAAATCCCAGCAGAGAAAGGGAGAAACCTTGTTCCACTCACTGACGAGAGGTACAGTGAATTCCTCTTTGGATGCTGAATTCCTCTTGGATGCTAATTTGCTCATATCGCCCAGCAGCCTTGTTTAGAGGCTGCTGGATAGTCTGAGGCTAGCTGGGAAACCTGTGGACAGTTATATACAGGCTGTCCAGCCTGCTGCAGAGAGGTGGGAGAGCCTCTGCAGAAAGTGTTGCTGGTCTCAGCTATGCTGGGTGTTTTGGGGTATCTGGGGGGGTCCCTTCCCATGCACAACTCATTCCCTGCCCAGGGCAGGCATGCTGCTATGGCCAGCCCGAAAGAGAAAGAAATAGTGTAGAAGATAAAGGTAATTTTTATGAGTATCACTCTCCCCTTCAGACTCTTGAAATAGGGGATAAATGTTGTTGGGGAAGAATGTAACAACTTGTCCTCCCTGCTCAGATCTGTGAGTAACATGTTCTCCCAGGCTGCTGTCTCACTGCGCTGAAGATGCTGCCAAGAAAAAGCCTTATGAGATACCATATACTAAGAAAACACAAAGTCATATGAAACAGGTGAGAAAACAGTGATTTAAGAAGAAGAAGATGTTACAAAATCTGTAGTATGAAGGTAAGTACATTATTTTGCTTTTCATTGTGAAGTCCTCCCTTTTTCCTTGCGCTCCCTGGAGTGATCTGAGATCCACCCAGTGTTTTCCTTGGTTGTCAGTGTTAGGTTATGGGATAAACACCACGTTGCATGCCCATGGAGGAGCAATCGTGGGGATGGCCCCAAGTAATACCCTGTCCCGACTGCTGTCAGGCCTATTGGAGGGATGGTCAGAAACACAGAGGCAGACAGGAGCACAAATTACAGCCCCAGAGGAGGGGAAACCCTGGGGCTGCCTCAGGACACACCCAGGAACACAGCCCATCAGGATGAGGCAGCTGGAGCAGCTCTCCTGAGTTCTTTTGACACTGATGTCACTGCTTTTTGGGGATGTCCAAGGCCAGTGTCTGTGCCACAACTCCACTGGGGCTATGGTACATCCAGGTGCCAGCAATTAGGAGACTCTGTCTGAGGCCACGTGTGTGGGAAATGTAGGCAATAATAATGCAGCATTTGACAGCAGCACAGCAAACCTCTGTGCCAGACATGACCTGTTGGAGAGGAAGGTGGTTTTGCTCTTGGACAAGCCTGACTTCACTTATGCACACTCTCTCTCATGGCCACATGCTCACCAGCACTGAGGCACGTGGCCAAGTGGCCGGTCTAGCAGTCAATGTGTATCCGGATGGTTGGTCCAGGATACAGGGGACAAGGGACACCGGCTCTCTGCTTCCCTCAAGTCTCCCAGGCTGCAGTTAGGTTGGTGATCCTGTGCTGGTTTTGACTGCATTTCTGCACCCTTCAGGACCTGACAGTGATGTGAGCTCAGATACCTCAGTTAATCTCAGCATCCTGGAGTGTGAATGTTACCGATCTGTTGTGATAACTCACCTTAAAATTAGACTTTTATTTCTTGATTGGTACTTACACTTCTGCTCTGTCCAAGGTCCTTTCTTGCTTCCAAACTCTACTGTGGCAGCCAACACACAGAGCAAGCCCAGTTGGCCCAGGGGCTGGGTCCCACATCTTAGATAACTTTTCCTTGTGATTATAATGCTCAGCACTTGATTGTCTCAGATCCTACCAGTGAATTTCAAAGCAGAGCCATCAATCTTCTGGGCCTACTAGACCTGATTGGTCCTCAAACACTCTGTATTTTGGCAGGTTCCACTTCAGTGGATCCAACTGCTGTTCAAATATGAAGTGGGAATCAATAATGAGGATCACATCCGTTCGCACGAGAGCTCTCCTCAGCCCTCACTGCTTTCTGAGTAAAGGCTGGTGATTCCCTCCCATCCAGCCACTTTTACATCCTACAACAGCAGGTGCACAAAGCCTGCTGTACACCTTCCCTCTCTTGCATCATCCAGCAATCAGTGCTGGTAGCTGCTACCCCCAGCATTCTCCACCAGTTCGTGCAAGAAACAATCATACAGTTGTACAGTTTCCTACAGAAGTGCTGCTGTGTTTCTAAGTTCATGTAAGAAGTCATCTAGACCCCTGCACAGGTCACATGGTGTGACGACTCTTGTAGTCTCTTGTAGACTTTCAGCCAGGCTCTGAGGATAGTCCCCACCATCACAGCTGAAAGGACAAGAGGAAATGGCCTCAAGTTGCCGCAGGGGAAGTTTAGGTTGGGTATTTGGCAAATTTCTTCACCAAAGAGGCTGTCAAGCCCTGGCCCACGCTGCCCAGGGCAGTGGTAGGGTCCCTATCCCTGGAGGGATTTGAAAGCCATGTGTGTGAGCCAGTACAGGCAGGACACAGGAACAACCACAAAACCATGGTTGAAATGCAGAGAGTAAATTTATTCTCATTACCTTGTGAACCAGGAGATCTCCACAGCAGCAGCCAGGCAGAGGCACACAAGCAGGAATGCAGGCACCTGGAGCTTGGGCCTTGCTAGAGAGCAAAAAGCTTTTGAACCCGCTGCTTTCTCCTGTATATATAGGATTCTTGCAGGCTCAGTTTTCCACTGTGCTTAAGATCTTCCCCATAGCAGGGCAGGAATCTTGAGTATGTTTGATAAGATGCCTCTGAGTCCTTCACAGACCTGTGTTATCTGAATGTGGATACTCTACTTGTCAAGCACTCAAAGATAAGTGACAGTTAGTGTGATATATGTGCTTTTTGACAGCCTAGCTGCAAGTCACTTGAGCATGTTTACAATCCTCCTCACCAAACTTCTGTTCTTTTCCCGCACCATGGAGATGTGGTGCTGAGGGACATGGTTTAGTGGTGACCTGGCAGTGCTGGGGTAACAGTTGGACTCAATCATCTGAAAGATCTTTTCCAACCTAAATGATTCTATGATCACGTAAGTAACTGGGAAGGAGAAACCACACTTCTCCTCTGTTTTTCACCTGCGGTGACCTCCAGCAATGTGGTACCATGCTGTCTTCTGTGGCCTTGTCCTTCTCAAAGATCAGAGCAACCAGCAGCCTTAGTCTGTGTCAGTGACCTATAAACCCAGGCCTGCCTGTGGAAACCTCCTGTCTCAGGAAGGTAATCTCAATTATAAGCTGCACAGCCTCTCAGAAAAGATCAGCTTAAAAGCATTTAACAAGTATAGCTTCAAACCCAATTCCTTCTCTAAAGGTTAAACTTCTGAACTGCAGTTAATTACTACTCTTCTCCTCCCTTTGATGCCATCTTCTATCTTAAGCTGTAGAAACAATGTATGGGTGCTTTAAAGATTAAAATAAGCAAATGCCTCTTGGTGTGGCTGTGATTTAAAAAAATACCATCTTTTTGTTTCCAGATGAAACTCAAAGCAGAAGAGCTGGAGGTGTGTGTTCCTGTTCAGCAGGTGAGTCACCAGCAGAGCCAAGGGCAGTGCTCAGTGCCAGGGTTTTGCTCTGCAGTGGTTCAGAGTGGAGAGGCTGGTGCTTGTGAAGATGAACTGTCGGCAGGGGACACGGCTCTGTTTTGGGACACTGCTCCACGATCCCCATGCTGCTGGGTGGTTGCATGTTCATTAGCTGCGACTGAGTGTACCAGCCACATATAGATAGTCCTTGAGGAGGGTAGACTTGGAGGTGTTTGGTGGGACTTGTGCTCCCTGCTGCTTGGAGCCATGAGCTATGTGTTGCCCACGGCATTTGGTGTCAGTGGGGTGTCTGTGAAAGGCAGCTGTGTGGAGATGGTGGTGTGGGTGCTGCCTCAGTGCCTGTGGTACTTGGTGCTGGAGAGTCCCCACAGAGACAGTCCCCTGCAAGCTGGGGTGGAGGTTGTTCAGCCTGGAGAAGCGAAGGCTCTGGGGAGACCTTATTGCAACCTTTCAGTACTTAAAGGGGGCCTGTGAGGAAGATGGGGACAAACTTTTTAGCAGGACATATTGTGACAGGACAAGGGGTGATGGTTTTAAACTAAAAAAGGGGAGATTTAGACTAGATATAAGGAAGAATTTTATTACAATTAGAGTGGAGAAACACTGGCCCAGGTTGCCCAGAGAGATGGTCAATGCCTCATCCCGGGGAACATTCCAGGTGAGGTTGGACAGGGCTCTGAGCAACCTGCTCTAGTTGCAGATGTCCCTGCTCACTGCAGGGGGTTGGACCAGATGACCTTTAAAGACCCTTTCCAACCCAAAGCATTCAATGGTTCTATGAGGGCCAGGACTGGGTGGCAGAGGCAGGCTGGCATGTCCTGCTGAGCAGCAGGCAGCAGATGGCAATGTTGCCCTGCGAGAACCACAGGCAGGGAGGCAGGTAGATGCTGCTTGTTCTGACAGCTTCGGGACAGGAGACAAAGTAAACCCCTCGGCAGTGGGTCCAGCTTCTTTAGCAGAAGCAGCAGAAACCTTCCAGCATATTGAGAGTTTCAATCAGTGCTGGGTGCCTGGTAGAGGTGCTCCTGGGCCCTGGGCTAGCTCAGCTCCTTGCTCCCCATAGCCACCCAGGCAGGAGAGGTGAGCGAGGGGGCAGGCAGGGGTACCCCTTTCTGCCTGCTGCCCTCCCGTCCTGCCTGGCAGAGGCAGCTGTGGGCTTGCCCAAACCTGACTGGTCATGGCTGGAGTAGCCCCAAGATGTCTAACAGCCCAAGCTGGCTCTTGCCAGGCCTTGGCCAGGTATGATTTGGCCAGCTGTGGAAACTGAGGCAGGGAACATGCCTGTGAACGGGTACTAGAGACACTGGGGAGCTGGCCGGCTGTAGTTTTTAGCAGTGGTGTGAAGCTGATCCCACAGCAGAGCCTTGGTAAAGGCTTGGCATGGCCAGGACATGAGTTTTGGCAGGGTGTCATGCCTTCTCTCCCTTGTGCCAGTGGGTGCAGCACTGGGGGGTTCTAGGTGCAGCAGGCTGGCAGGCTCAGATGGTCACACCTTCTCCCTGTACTTAGGAACTGTTCCTGTGCCCCACAGAGCCCTGGTGGGGTGGAAAGCATCAGCCTGTAGCTGTTGCTGCCTGACTTAGCCAAGTCCTGGGGCCACAGGGCCATCCCAGAGCTGTACCTTGGGGACTTTGTGCAGCCATGCACTCTCTATCTGATGGGAGGAGAGCCAGTGCTGAAAGCATTTTCTCCTTTCTCTGAGCCATTCCATCCCATCCTTTATCAGGCACCGCTGCTGAGCTCAGGGAAATGTGAACTGCTTGCCTGCTCTGAGCAGGCTCCTCGGGAGTGGCCATGGGGTTTGCTGACTTCACTGGGCTAACAACATGCTGGTGACTGCATCAGTGGTACAGAAAGCAGGGCTGGCATTGGCTCTGGGTGCAGGTGGGAGCTCCTGGGTGCTGCCACTGCAAGTGACATCAGCAGCCAAGGTACCTCATTGCAGGCCTGTGAAGAAGAGGCCAGAATGTACTAAGAAATAATTTTGAGTTGTCAAAAGGTGTACTGTGCATCCCCTTGGCCTCCTCATTACCCAGCTCCAGCATGTGTCATTTTGATTTGGGACCAAGCTATTCCACAGGGAGTGAGGCACTGAACCACACTTATCAAGGCCATCCTCTGCTCCCTGAGCAGGAACTCTCCAACTTGGCACAGGGCTATGCCGGTGCTAAAAAGCAAATTAATTTCCTCCAGCTGAGCACTCCTGATTCAGCGTTTCTCCTGCCAGCACTTTACAATGGGTGTGAGATAATAAAAAGATACTGTGAGCAGAGCGGTGGCGATTGTCCCCGTCTGGGTATCTCCTGATTAGGTGCAATACAGAGATAGTTGCTGTGCTCTCTCAGCACTCCGGGGCCAGAGGTGGGGTTTGGCAAAAGGATATGTGGGTCATGGAAACAGGGATGAGTCTTCTTGGTGCCCCTGTCACCAACCCTCCACTGTATCCCTGGCTCCATGCTAAAGGGTGTGAGTACCCTGGAAGGTGCTGGTTTGGGGATGCTCCTTAAAAAAATTAAGGCTCTATGCCAGAAGGCATCAGGCCTGTGTGGCCTGAGCCTAATTTCTTCCTCTCATGAGAATTTGTGTGGCTCTGTTTTCTTTTTGCATCTGCCTGAAGCATGGCATTGTTGTCATGCATTAGACAGCAGCCAGGCTCTGCTGCAGTGGCAGCTGTGTTCTGGGGGAAAGAGGAGTGTGCTGGGCTGGTACATCCATGAAACATCTCAAACAGTGCTCTTGAGAGAGAGATCAGATGCAGTGAGAGGTCCTCAGGGAGGCACTGAAGTTTTCAAGCTGGGCTCTACATTGATGCTGTGTGTGGTTTCATGTGCTCCTCCCCTCTGAAATTATGCTTTGGTTTACAGGAGAGACTTGACTTTTCATGTTAGCCCTTAGCTGAAACAATTGTCTGGAGGAGCACCAAGGAGACTGAGGCACAGTGCGAAGGCACAGAGGTCTTCTTTGTCCAAGTGGATGGTAAGTGTGGTATGTAACTAGGTGGAACTGATGGCTGAGAGGGGAGCAGGTAACCCACAGAAGGGGAGTGGCAGTGCTAGAAAAGCCATGAATAGAAATGAGGAGGAAGGAAACCCTGCCTTGGAATCAAGTGGGAAACTGAGCCAGATCCTTCTCCACTTGCTTTGTGCCCTTGTCACCTAGAAGTCCTGGAAAAATTAATGGAGAAGGGAAAGCAATCAAAACTTGAATGCGTTGCATGTTAGCAGTGACCTTCCCCTGCAGTGGAGATAAGGAATATGCAGCCTTTGCAGTCAGGGGAAGGAGCCGGTATCAGTCCAGGACCAGGAGATAACTATCTAGCTGGACATGGCTTGTGCCACGTAACCTACTGGGGGTCAGATTGCTGCCAGTGTTATAAACCTCTATAATTCTCTGGATGGCCTTATCTCTTAAAGTGAATCTTATTAACTAGGCATGGACTTTGCTGCCTGTAGTGCGGCCTTTAAACCTCCTTTTCGGTTCTTCACTCTCAAATTAATAGGAAAAGGTTTGACAGGGTGGAGGAAAAGAAAAGCAAAGTGGTTTCTTCCAGTGTGAGCTGCTCTGAGCTGTGGGTGTCCTGCCAACTCCAGGTTTGTGATGGTGGGGATCCAGGGTGATCTGGGGGCTGTGCTAGGCTCTCAGATTCCTCTGTGCTGGAGCAACCCACGTCCATCACAGCTGCAGAGCTTCAGCAGGGCTCTACCAGCTCCAGCCAAAAGAGTTGTGCTCCTCTTTCCGCCCAAGTTTGGAGCAGGAAGGTGCTCTCACTCTGCAGCTCCCCTGGCTGGTTCAGAAGACCTAACACCTCTCACAGCCACTAAGTCCACTGGTAGCTGACTTCCAGCTAATGATGCTAGGATACAGGTAACCTTACCTACAGTCCTGAGAGCAGAAACATCACAAAGAACCTCTTCTGGGCCTTTGACTAATTCGTGTCTATCTTTGTATTCCCAGGAAGACTTCTGTAGCAAGAGCAGTAATTCACTGAGGTCCTGATACAAGTGATATCTTTGTTTCACACCTGATCCTTGTAGTTCCTGGTATGGCTCTTCTGCTCCCCAGGACAGTTTAGACCAGTGGTGTGTCCTCCCCATGTGGCTGCTTTCCTCCACTATTTCAAGATAAAGCAGCACATTTTTCTTGGGAAAGGAGCCTCTAGTCAAGGGGAAAGGGAACATTATCTTGTCCACCACGCTGGCTTCTTGTCCCTTAGTGCTCTGCCCATCTTGCCAGGCTGTCCCCCTCTCCATTACAGAATCACAGAATGGTAGGGGTTGAAAGAGACTTCTGGGGATCATCTGGTCCAAACCCCCCCTGCCAAAGCAGGGTCACCTACAGCAGAGTGCCCAAGATTGTGTCCAGGCAGGTTTTGAATCTCTCCAGAGAAGGAGACTCCACAACCTCTCTGGGCAGCCTGGGCCAGGCTCTGACACCCTCACAGGAAAGAAGTTTCTCCTCATGTTCAGCTGGAACCTCCGGGGTTCCAGTTTGTGCCCATTGCCCCTTGTCACTGGGCACCACTGAAGAGTCTGGCCCCATCCTCTTGACACCTGCCCTTTAGATATTGATCATTAATAAGATCGCCTCTTAGTCTTCTCTTCTCCAGGCTAAACAGCCCCAGTCTCTCAGCTTTTCCTCATCAGAGAGATGTTCCAGTTCCCTCATCACCTTCATAGCCTCTGCTGGACTCCCTCCAGTAGTTCTCTGTCTGTCTTGACTGGAGGAGCCTAGAACTGGACACAGTACTGCAGAGGAGGCCTCACTAGGGCAGAGTAGAGGGGAAGGAGAACCTCCCTCGACCTGCTGGCCACACTCTTCTAAATGCACCCTTTGCCTTCTTTTCCAGATGGCACACTACTGGCTCAACAAATTAACCATTTGTTGTCTACCAGGACTCTCAGGTCCTCTTCTGCTGCTTTCCAGCAGGTCAGCCCCTCACCTGTACTGGTCCATGGGGTTATCCCTCCCTAGGTACAGCATGCTACACTTGCCCTTATTGAACTTCATTAGGTTCCTCTCCACCCAACTCTTTAGTCTGTCCCCACTGCATGGGGAAGAAAAGCATTGCTCAAGCCTAGTGGATGGGACTGCAGAGAGTAGTGAAGATGCCCTCGTTTCATCAGGTAGCTATAACCTGCAGGTGTGGAGCTGGCTGATGGGACCACCCTGGCCTTGTCTACCAGCTCAGCTTCTCAAACAGCTACTCCAAGAGGTGGGATTAATGGCACTTTATCAGCAGAGAAACATATTGTCTCTGCTTTGCCAGTGAAGACCTAGCAAGGGAGGCTGGAGGCTTGGCTGCCCAGTCGGAGGTTTGAGCCTTGCATGCTGCTCTGTCCTGCCTCTCCCTTGGTGGGCAGATCGGCAGAGGGCACTACATGGCCACGCTTGATCAGCCTGGGAAGGGAGGGAACGTCCTCTCCACCCCTCTAGCTCCAGGGACAGAGGACCGGCAGCTCTCTGACCACCAGACCTCTCCCCCAGGTCCCTGCCAACGAGCCCTGGGCTGTGGGACCACCTCCCTGATGGAAAGATCAGGGCTGATGAAGGAAATCAGGAGGCACTCGGTGAAACAACGAGCAAATTTAGATCAAACAGCAGGAAATCTACTCTTCAGCAGCGCAGAAGAGCCGTGCTGTGGAAAGCTCTGGTCCAGCAGGAGGTCGTCCAAGACAAACAGGGAGCTGCCTTCAAGGGCAGACTGGCTGACCGGCAGGATGGGCGAGAGCTGGGGATCTGGGCAGACGAAGCTGTAAAAGCATTTTGGCTTTGTGCTCTGCTGTGGTCACCGCAGGCGGTCAGGGAGGAGCTCCCACCCTCCCCACGGTCTGCAGGATGGTACCTCCAGCCCATGCAGGGAGCAGCAGGAGCCTTTCTCACCATAGCCTGAGGCAATCATCTGATGGATTTTTTAGTCAGCCTGAGTGGCATCAGCATGGTCCCAGCCAGGTTTGGTGCAGCTTGTGTGCTCCTTGGTGAGGTGGGATGACAGGTTTTGGGCTCTTCCAGTGAGAATATTTGTGTGCAATTGTAGAGATAAATGTCCCAAAGGGGACATTTCCATGTTGACCATAGAAGTAGCTGCTCACTGAGGTGAACGGGGAGCCAGATGCTACCTCTTACATTGCTGCAGCACTGCAGGTTTTGATGTGGGATGACTTCCCCTTGATGGAGGTCTCTTTGGCTGAAGAAGCAGCAGTAAAGATCAAAGGCTCATGGACTTTCTCAAATGGGATGTCCTGCTCTTTGATGGGGCAGGAAGGGAGTGATTGAATTGTGGAGTGTTTCCTCTCCAATTTCTTCACTGGTTGAAATCTGGGCTTGGATAGTGATTTGGCAGCGCTTAGGTGACCACCACCTAAACCCCACCTGGCTGACTGGTTCTTGCAGGGCAGAAGGCACAGCTGAAACAGTGGAGAACCTCAACAGGAAAGCAGGCCTTATGCGTCTCTAGGTGGTACCTGTGGTTCAAGCAAGCCAAAGGCATCACTCAAATCTAAGCTGATGTATTTCTAACCGGTAGAAGTGATTGCTCCTTGTGAGCCTGCCTTGTAGTTCATTTGTTCACTTTATCAAGAGAGTGAAGGTGATTTTCCAGACTTGTTGGTGTCCTCGGGAGATAGCTTGCATGGAGGCTTTCCAAGATGCTGCAATCTCAGCTATTGCCCTTTGACAGCAGCAAAGATAAAGATACATGAACCTCCTGCTCAAGGAAGCTCCCTCCTCCTCCTGCACCTCTGGCTTCCTCGAGATCAGCATGCAACCTGCAGCTTTGCGGTCTGAGTTTCTGTCCCCAGAAGAAGCAACTGGTGTTTCATTCACAGCCCTAATCACCCATGAAAGTACTCTCTGCCCTGTTTCTTCTCACCCACTTAGAGCAAGGGGATGTGGAGAGGTGTCTGAGCATTGCACAAGTGCAAGAAAGCATCAGGGTGGAGCTGTCTGATCTGCTCTGACCGTGCAAGCAAGAGAGATGGATCTCATCTTGCTTAAGCTACCTAAACAAGTTGTTGTTGCTCAGGAGAGACGAGAAAGCTGAGCTAAACCCGTGTTCCCTGGCACGATAATGCCTGAAACAGCAGTGTGTTTATGCAGGACTGTAAATGAGCCAGGAAATGCTGCCAGCCTAGCTATGAACGTCTTGGTGAACCTCCTGCAGCCCACAGTCTCAGCTCACTCCCTCTGGCAAGCATCAGACCAAAAGGGACCAACTGAGGAACTCGAGGCTGTACAGACCTGACATGAGAAGGGCACGTGGCCGTGTCAGTCAGCAAAGATGTAAGGGGAGGTGGGTTCTGATGAGCTCTGGGCCATGTCCATCCTGCAGGCTCTGCACCCTCATCCCCCACAGCTCCTTCTGGGAGAGGGAGTACGGCTCCGCAGCTTGCCACTGGGATGTAGATTCAGAGGCTTTCCTCACATAAAGCATTGGGAAGGGTCCTGGACTGTGGGGCTCAGTTAGAGTCCTTGGGCTGATGAATGCAGATGAGACCTCTTCTCACCACAGGCAACCCACTGGTACAAGTGCTTCCAGAAACCAATTGTGCTTTGTCTTGGAAACAGGTTGGGTTTGGGTTATTTTGTGTCTGCTGGTCCCCTTAGGAGACTGCCTTGGGGACCTTCCCTCTCAGTTGTTAGGAATCTTCTGCAGATTTCCAGCACAACTGTATCTATGGCCGGCTTTTTCTCACTTGTTCTTGAGCCAGAGGACAGTGCTGGCACAAACAGCTCTTCTCCCTGCCTGTACTCTTCGATGTTGATTTGAAATAGTCTTTCTTTGGCCTTGGGTTTCAGAGGGATGCGTTTCAAAACCAGACCTAAATGAGCTTGAAATATTTCCCATAATTTTGGAAGATCTTGACCTTCTGAAAGCAAGATTAGAAGATAACAACAAAATCAGCATTCAGGATGGAACCACCATTGTTAAATAGACAACACTGTAAAGACAGTACTTTTTGTTTACAATTGAACTCATGAATTTTTAGATATTAATGTATGAGGGATTGAGTAAACAACCATTGTGCCTCTAAGGAATGAGTCCCAGGCTGTCCTGAGCTGGAATACTTTGTACTTTCCTGATTGCCTTCCAAGAATTTCAAATTACTTTGTAACAGAAAAACAAGCTTGCTTCACAAGACATTTCCGAGGTTCTTGGGACAGCCTTAACTCCTCTGCACTGTGATGTGGCTGGTTTTAGAGCTGCAGCTTGGTCCCATGGGGTGCTAAACCCCTAGGTGTTCATAGAGAGGTGGGCACTACATGTGAAGAAAAAAACACTTGGGTCAGGAGAGTCAGCCTGGATGTATTAAAACCCTGCTGTAGTGCACAGGTAGCCCCGTCAGTCCCTGTTCCCATTTTGGTGGGCATGGAGACATCACAGACACTGGGCCAACAATTCTGTGGCTTCCATGGAGGAGAGGTGAAGGGACTAGTGGGAAGTCACACAGCACGTCAAGGTGAGAGCCAGTAAGAAAAGGACTCTGCTTGCCTAAGCCATGAACCTTTCAGGAGCAGCCTGGATGCCTCTGGGCATGGATCCACAGGAACAGCCCCCAAGGACCAAGTGACAAAGGGCTGTGTGGGCAGGGCATGTCCCATCCTGTGTCCTGGAGAGACCATACTGTGCTCTCCAGGGAAGCTGCGGACCATGTTACATACTCATGGGCTCTCCAGGGTGTTTGTGAGCATGGTGGTCCTGACATCACAGGCTGTGGTGCACTTGCAAATTGTCCCTTATTGCTGGTTGTCCTGTGCTGAGCACATGCTCTCCAGGAGCAGGCAGCCCATTGCCTAGAGCCCCTCCAATCAAAAATAACACTTGTGACCAGAGACCATCCTGCTTAATGTCCCTGCCAGCCCTGGGCTGCCCAGGTGCCATTTCTCTCTCAGAAACAGAGACAGCTTTCTGCTGGTGCTGGTGGCTGGGGATGGCAGACAGGACATGCAACAACAGCAACTGATGACCTGGCAGCCTTGAGGTGTTCTTCTTGAGTAGTCCTGTCTTGGGTATCATGACCAGAACTTTGGTAAAGCAGGTGGGATGGATCCCTAACTATCTGGGATGTTTCCACAGCCTGGAGCTGTGGAAAAAGTCATGAATTTGGGTTACCAAACCATCTGCTGGCTGCATTTTAAAAAGCAATTAAAGCAAAATTGTTTCCAGCTCTTCTGTTTGCAAGATGTAGTCTGAAGAGAGATAGCCAAGCCAGGATGTGCCTGATCCTGCCGCAGCTCCGCATATCAGTTAATTTGATCTAATCCCTCCACTGGGCATGCTGGAAAGTGAGGAGCTCCCTACTGAGGCCTCAGGGAACATGCAGGTAAACAGGGTGGCCACACTGTTGGGTGTGAATGATGGTGAAATCCAGGAAAATGGCATTTTTATACCTTTTTATTGCTTTCTATCAGAAATTATTAAACAGATTTTTAAAAAAATGCAGAGTAGGAATACATTTGCATAGTAGAGGATTATAGCTTTTGCTGAAGACCGATGGATGACAGGTCTAGGCAGTGTGGGATGGAGCTGCTAAGGCAGTGGTCTGGGGAGCTCTGCCCAGGGTGAGGGGGCTTGTGTGGCTGGGTGGGTGAGTGGAGGGCTCTTGCGAGCCACCTCTGCTCATGTACTGCCTCCTAGTGACCTCTCAAAGCATGAAACTTGGCTTGCTTTCTTTTTCCACAGTGAAAGGCAAGCAAAGAGAGCAAAAAAGGGGTGGAGATGAAAAGAGAAGGTAGGGTGACATCGTTCTTCCTTGTCCTCCTTTGGCAGCTGTCACCTTGCCAAATCAGACAGTTACCTTGTGTTGGAGGGGAAGGTGAGGCCATGGCTGATGGTGAGGGGCAGATACTTAGAGGATTTAATATTCTTTCCTGGGTGTTTTTGTGTCCACAGTATTTTCATTCCTATTCTGCTGAGAGGTCATGCCTAGGAGAGATGAGGAAATGAGTCCTCGTAACCTGTGCAGGACATGTGCTTGGGGACACCCTTACGCCTGGGACTGCCTGACAGCCAAAGATGACAAGATCAAGATGCCCTTGCAGAAAGCAGGGATGGTTTACTCTGATGCTTCAGGCTGTGCTTGGTGGAGAGGATGCACATCCATGCCACTGGTGCTGAACCTCTTGCAACTGCCGCTGTGATGCTCTGAGCATGAAGCAGAGAGAAGTGAGACCTGATGTTACAGAGCTCAGCTTTGGTCTGAAGCATCTCCTTTTTCCAGCAGGAGAGGGTAACGTGCCCCAACACTGAGTTTTTAAGACGATGGGATGAGATGGTGGGGGTGGGTCATGGTGTTGGGTTGAGTCTGGGGACTGCAGGATGCTATGGGGACAGCCTGGCTTGGCATGTCAATGACCAGTTAAATGTAGCATGGTTGTGTGTCGAGGGGCTGCCCAGATCTCACTTTGTATTTGGCAGGGGGAAAAATAACCCAAGAGGCAGGCAAGGAGGCAGGAGAGAGGTCTTCCTTGATGAGCTTAGAGGGTAGTACCGCTGCAGGGTCCAGGAGAGGCTCTGCTGTGGCAGCTGCTTGGTTTACAAGAAAAATGCCCCGAGCGCAGTACTGGGTTGAGCCGGCAGCTTATGTAAGATCTGGCAGCGGGGCTGGCGGTGCGGAAACCCAGCGGGGTGCAATCGCCTTTGATTTTCTCCTGTTTGCTCAGCAGCTTTCATGTGGCGGGGGAGCGGGGTGAGGGCGCGAGATTCCTGCACACTGAACTCCTCTGTTTCTCTCGGCAGGATAAACAGGACATAAAACAAAGCCCAGTTCCAGCCCTTGCCTCCAAGGCAGCATGCTGCCAAACCCCACACGGGGCTGCCCATACCCCCTGTGCTCCCTGGGGAGCAGCCACCCCATCCAGGGTGCCACAGCATGGGATGCAGGGCTATGATGGGAGCCCACCCCAGGGGGGTTTCTGGGTGCTGCAGCCATTTTCACGGCTGGGTGAGGGTTGCCTTGTGGCATTGGTGAGGAGCGAGGAGGAAAAAGGGGGCAAAGCTCCTTGGCAGGGCTCAGGCAGCAAGTCCCATGGCCTTAGAGAGCTGAAGGTGGGTGCTCCAGAAGTGACACTAGGCTGGGTACTATGTGGACACCGGCTGGGCTGGGTGTGCCCTTCAAGAGTGACCCCACAAGCCACACTCCCAGGCAGCAGGTCCCACCATAGGACACAGTGGGGGAGGAGGTCAGATGCTGGTCATCTTTCCAATGGGCTCTATGTGTGGGGTTTCGCTGCTCTCTGAAATCTGGGCTGCTTAGTATAAATATATATAAATACATAACTTCCCCTGAGGAGTAATTTTCCTTGCCCCAATGCTAAATGCCTCAGTGACAGGGGCTGATGGGCTGACCTCAGCCCTTTCCCAATGCAGGATTAGCTAAGCTGGCTCCCCAGAGATGCAGCAGCCCAAGCCCATGCCAGCTCCCCTGAATTTCCACAGGGCCACAATTTCACCACTGCCAGCCTGCCACAGGGCAGGGTGAGAAGGCAAGGAGCAAGTGCTTGCTGCTGGGGTTTGACCCACTTCCAAGAGTTTCAGATGGGGTTTGTTCTGGAGCAAAGTATCCTGTGACTACCTTGAAGTCACTTGGTTGGGGAAAAGCATTGGCCAAGTGCGAGGCTGCAGCAAAACTCCTAGGAAATGCTATTGCTGCTAAAGCGATGTGAAGGGAGGATGGTTTGGTGCTGCACCTCTGTCCTAGTTGTCTGTCCTGCTGGCCATGGTGGCTGGCGAGGTCCCCTCTCCACCAAGGTGCTGCCAGTGAGTTACTCCAAGCTGCCCTGTCCCAGCCCTGCCACACTCCTTGTGCTACTGCGTGTGATGCCATTGCTGACTTCTGCTCTTAAAAGGAAGAGCTTTGGCAGGAAAAAAGCCGCCTGGGCAGAAAGCTGTTTTCCTGGCTGGGATCTGGGGGTTCTGAGCCATGCACATAAAAACCCATTGGAGGAGCTGGAAAGGCAGGTGCTGGCCACTGCAGCACTGAGCCTGGAAAGCTGGGCTGGGGTGGCCTTCAGGGTCTCCTTCTTCTGCCTGGATGGGAAGAACAAGCTGGTGGTTGGAGCTGTATGAGGGCTGGGGCCAGTGAAGGCTGGGGAGGTATGGGGGGCTGCCTTCCCATGTGGTCACACCAGTCTTGGGCAGGGGAGGCTTGAGGAGCAGCGTGCCTGGGTGCCTGCTCCAGCTGCCAGTTAGTGGGTGCTGAGCACCCCTGTGAGCACCAGAGGCTGGCAGAGCTGAGCTTTGCTCCTCCAAAACCATCAGGATCTTGGTGAGGGGAGATGCAAACCCTGGGGCCACTTATCCAAACCTCTTGGCCTGGGGTTTTGTGAGAGCCAGCTTTCTCATAGGATTCCCACTCCGGGCTTGATGGGTTGGAAATACTGCATGAGCAGCCCTTTTTCTGTTTTGTTTTGGTTTTTTTGTCCCCCTGATGTTTGCGTCTTTCCACTTCCGTTTGTGGCCAAGGCAAGCAGTGCCAAAGCACAAGAGTCAGGCACACCCAGAAGGAGGGGGAAGCAAAGAACCCTCGACCCACAGGAAAACAGGGACGGAAAGCAAACACGGCAGCTGGGAGCAAGCAGAAGGGTTTGTTTGCCAGCCCCAGCTGAGGGATGGTTCTCCTTGAGGAGGTCTGTGGACTCGAGGAAGGTATCATGGCTCTGATTCAGTGCCTCATCCTCTGCTCTTGCACTGATGCTGAGAGACGAGGAGGGTCCACCCTTGGGGTGCACACAGGGCTCAACACCCTCCTGCTTCCCAGCCCAGCAGTTGGGTCTCCCTGGCCCTGCTTTGAGCAGCAATATGGGCTCAAGCTGCACGAGTTGGAAAGGCTCAAGCTCTCAAAAAGCACACGGGATCAAAGCTTTCTAAACACTCAGGGCATTTGGCCTGGGAGGGTTTGTTCCAACTATTTATAGCAGTTGGGGCCAAGCGAGTTCAGAGTTGGAGGCAAACTTTTCCAAAGCTGGGGGCCATTTGGATTAGGGAGGGGGAAAGGGACTTCAGCCAGGCCCATTTCCAGCAAACGTTGACTCCTTCCCTTAGGTATGTGTTGCTCTCCGTGACACACTAACAACAGCTCTGCACAGAAATGCCTGGCTGGGGCTGTAAAGCTTGAAACAAAAATGTGAATTGGCTGGGAAGGAGAACATGAAATAGAGAAAGTTTCCAAGCAGGAAAGCTGTAGTGTTTGAAAGTGAAAACTTGCCGTAGCAGCTTGTTTTCATCCTCGAGTTGACATCCTTCAATTACAAATACACTCTTACTGTTTTCCAGGGCAAAGCTGGTGATGATTTTAGGGCAGAAGACCAAGACAGGGCTTCCTGAAGAATACACTGTGCTTAGAAATGGAGAGGAGGCATCATTTTATCTGTAAGGTAAATTTTTTTGTGCTGTCACTAAAGAACATGTTACTTTTCTGCCCCACTGTAGGACAAGCCAGGCTTAAACTCTGAGCAAGCAAAGCAACCAGGATACCCTTGAAATCGTGTCACATATGAAGCTATAGCCCTTGCAGAGCATGGAGGCAGAAGCTGGGGTTTTCCTGTCTGCCAAGTGAATTGTGCTAATGATGATGTTTAATTGTGAGGTGCATGAGCAGGATGCTTTAGATACACACCACAGCATACCTAGATTGGATTTCTTGATTTAAGGCACCCAGTATAGGTTATAAAAATATCCCTCTATTTACCGGTAGCTTCCCAGCCATGCTCTGTAGGAGCAGCACCTCTGAGTTTACTTCTGCTAGGGAAAGGATGCAATTAGGTTGGCAGGTAATTGTAATCAGCCTAAGGAGGGGATGGTTCAAGGGAGGTGCTTTCTCTGCCTGGACTTCAGTAAGGCATTTGACACCATCTCCCACAGCATCCTGTTGAACAAGTTGGCGGCTCGTGGTGTAGACAGTTGGACTCTTTGCTGGGTGAAAAACTGGCTGAATGGCTGAGCCCAGAGGGTTGTGGTGAATGGAGTTAAATCCAGTTGGTGGCCAGTCACAAGTGGTGTCCCCCAGGGCTCATTGCTGGGGCCAGTCCTGTTTAATATCTTTATCAATGATCTGCATGAGGGGATCGAGTGCTCCCTCAGGAAATTGCAGATGACATGAAATTAAGCGGGAGCGTCGATCTGCTCAAGGGTAGGAAGGCTCTGCAGAGGGATTTGGACAGGCTGGATCAATGGGCTGAGGTCAATTGTATGAGGTTTAACAGACCCAAGTGCCGGGTCCTGCATTTCAGTCACAACAACCCCCAGCAATGCTCCAGGCTTGGGGAAGTCTGGCTGGAAAGCTGCTTGATGGAAAAGGACCTGGGGCTGCTGGTGGACAGCTGGCTGAACATGAGCCAGCAGTGTGCCCAGGTGACCAAGAAGGCCAAGAGCATCCTGGCCTGTATCAGCAATGGTGTGACCAGCAGGAGTAGGGAGGTGATTGTGCCCCTGTACTCGGCACTCGTGAGACCGCACCTTGAGTACTGCGTCCAGTTCTGGGCGCTACAGTACAAGAAGGACATTGAGGTGCTGGAGCAGGTACAGAGAAGGGCAATAAAGCTGGTGAGAGGTCTGGAGAATATGTCACGTGAGGAGCGCCTGAGGGAACTGGGATTGTTTAGCTTGGAGAAGAGGAGGCTGAGAGGAGACTTCATTGCTCTCTACAACTACATAAAAGGAGGTTGTAGTGGGGCTGGTGCTGGTCTCTTCTCCCAGGTAACTAATGATAGGACAAGAGTTAATGGCCTCAAGTTGCACCAGGGGAGGTTTAGGTTGGATATCAGGAAGAAATTCTTTCCTGAAAGAGTGGTTAGCCATTGGAACAGGCTGCTCAGGGAAGTGGTGGAGTCATCATCCCTGGATGTGTTCAAAAAATGAGTAGATGCGGCACTTTGAGACATGGTCTAGGGGTTAGGGAGATGTTGGACAAAGGTTGGACTAGATGATCCTAGAGGTCTTTTCCAGCCTAAATGATTCTATGATTCTATTATTCTAGGTGGGTTTGGTGGCTGGTGGCATCCAGCCCAGATGGGCTGTAGGAAAAGCAATGTTACGCTTTCCTGGCAAGGGTGAGGTGGGTTTTCTGCTGTAGGAGCTGGGTGCTGCATCCACAAACACAGCCCAAGTCTACCATGTGTGGGCCTCAGGTTGTTTTCAGAGAGAGAAATGTCATAACTGGGAGGTTTCCTCACCAAAGCCTGTCCTCCCATGCACAGAATGCCTGTCCTTGCTGCAGATGGTTGGACTGTGCTGGAGAAGCCAAGCTGTTATCCTTCAGGGAAGGCTACAAAATCTACACTGGATTTTGAAGAAAGAAATGGTCTATATGAGGTTGGAGAGTGGGATGAAGGTAGGTCTGACCTGAGTACACATCAGGTGGCCATGGCTGATGTTGCAAGGGGAGACATTAGGCAGAAGGGGAGGTTTCCCCTGGAGCTCCCCAGGACTCTCTTGTTTCATATCTCTGTGAATGACCCCAAAAATTTGGAGAGTGATGCTGACGTTGGATGAGGCAGAGCTGGGAGATGTCAATGGTACAGAGGAAGTTACAAGTGTTTTAAAAAAAACTGGATGAACTGGAAGAGCAACAACAATGATATGAAGCTCAGCAGTATGAAACACAAGGTCTTTGATCTTGAGAAGCAACAACATATGATAAGATAGGACTTCACATTTTCTAGAGGTGACAGAGAAAGGCTTTGGACTGTCCACTGATTTCATACAGTACCTCTAAGCCTCTGCCTGAATGCTGTCATGCAAAAGGCAGATGTACCTCTAGGGGATTCTCACGGCAAGGTCTCTCCATTGAGATTAAAACCCTCAGAGCAAGAGCCACCAAGACCTCCACTGGAACAGGGGGTACAGATCTGGCCATACTTTCTCTCAAAAAAGTTAGAGCGGGGTGAACGCAAAGCAAATCCACTGTCCTCATTCTTCCAAGGGTGAAATAGGTGTGAGGGTCAGACGTGGTTGTCCTTCTCCCATCTTGTTTTTTCAACATGGCAGAGACAGGCTCCGAGCCCTGTTTCCACCCCTACACAGCAGAAGAAAATGTTCTTCTCATTTTTGCCTCCTAATGATGATGATTATGACCACTCACCTCTTGTTTTGCATGTGTCCTTACTATGAAAGACCTTTCTTGTGCTCAGTGCTAATGTTGCCAGCTCTTGGCTTGGAAGGGGTACACTGACCAACTGGACAGTCATTTGTTTCGCTGAGACACTGTCTGTTCTGCAATTAACAGACAAAATGCCTGCCACTGTGGTTGGAAAGAAGTTTTAATTAAAATCCCTTGGTATTGGCCTTGGCCAGATCATGGAGTGAATGGGAAAAGGGCAGAAGGCCCAGATCAGTGTCTTGGGTCACCTTGGGAGACTGTTCCCTGAGCTGAGGCTGAGCACGAGGAAGGACCTGGTTTATAATTGCATGGGCTTTTTTTTTATTTTCTTTTATTTTTCCTCAAGTGACCTGCCCAGTGGACAATTGCAAGCTGATAGGAGTACAGATACTGCCAACCAAAAGTTGGGATAGGTCCACAGGTTGAGTCCTAATGAGGAACCATGAATAGAAGCTCACATCACACAAGTGAAAAACACCTCACTCTCTTCTCTAATGAGTGGGGCTGTCCAAATGCTTTTGTCTTGGGCTTTGCTTGGCTTTCAGAGGTGCACAGAGCTGCATCTTCGAGGCTGGCCTCCAAGCTGCTGTCACCTACCCCCTCTTCTCTCTGATGGCCACAAGGAAGGTGCCTCACTCTACCAGATGGCCAAGGTAGACCTGCAGCAGCCCTGCATGTTTACAATGGGGGCATGGGTAAACAAAGTCCTTGGAGGGTGAGACATCCCCTTGGGGGGATGTGGTGGGCCTTGGTGAGTCTCCCCTGGGTGGAAGTTGTCCCCCATGTGCCTGTGATGTGCTGGGCTCTGGACAAATGGACATGTTTTGTGTGTGGTGCTCCCCACCAATCCTGGAAAGTTGGAACCAGGATGGGTTCCCCTGTCATTCACATGAAGCTTGTCCTGCTTGCTTTCATGACAGCTAGCCCTGTGGGCCTGTTTACATTCCCTTTGCTCAGGATGGGGTGATGGACTTTCTAGTTTCCACACTGAGCAAGCAAAATTAAGAAATATAAAAAGCTGAGTGTTAGCCCCACAACTTGTCACTTGGAAGTCTAACACAAGGGTCCTACTGGCCTGTGCCATCCTTTGACAAGGCACCAGGGCCCTGAAACCATGTAGATGCTCTTCAAAACATTACTCCAAAATCCCTGACTTTTTCTAAGATTGTTAAGGTAACTTTTCGGGGGCAAAAGCCCCTCTTGGTTCCATGCCCCAAGCCTTGACTCCTGCACCTCAGCGCAGCACAGGCTTTGTCCAGAGGTACCCCATAACCTCACGCAGGAGGATCGAGCAAGCATCTGGCACAGGGAGCTGGGAAAGGGTTTTACTTTTTCTCTTCAGCTCTGTCCTGGAGAAATCAATTGGCTTTCACATGTTTTAAGGAAATGGGAAAAAAGAAAATCATTTCCTACTGCCATTTAATGTCTTGCTTCCTGCTTTCAGGTTTAATTTTGTGCTGTGAAGCTGTGTGAGAGTGCTGAGCAGCTGTGACATTTCTCAGCCCACATTGGTGATGGAGGAGACATTGTCCAGGTGAACGCAGGCTCTTTGGCTCAGTTACACCTGCATATGGCCAGGATGGGTGTGGGTGCCCCTGTTCAGCACCCATCCTGTGGTCAGTTGGGGGGCAGCTGCAGGAGCAGTTGGGGTGGCTTGGAAATGGGGAGAGCCCCAGCAGTGAAGCACAAGGGTGGCTGCAGGGACTGATCAGCAGTGAGCTTTCAGGGCTGGGTGAAACAACCTGCTGGGATCAGGTTAGCCCCGTGCCGGGCCAGCCACCAGTGTAAACTCAGCTTTTGGGATTAAATTAGCATTTTGGGGCAGTGGTGGGGGATTCTCTATTGTTCCTTGAGAAAAATGCCATTTTTAATACCCAAGCATAGCAGACAAAGAGGCTGGCTGTGTTTTTCCCTTCCCTTTCAATCCCTCTTCTGCACGGTAACATTTTCTACTTCCAAACCCTGTTCTTTTTGTTTTTCTTCTTTTTCGCCTCCTCTTTCTCCCTCCCTCCCTCAATAAATCCCTGGGTCCCCCCGTCCTGGCAGGGTGCTGGCGAGGTGCCAAGGCGCTCAGAGGGGTGATGCCAGCGCTTCCTGCTCCCTCCCTGGCAGCACAATGGGGACATTCAGGCGGGCACTGTGTCGCCCTGCACCAACCCCGAGCCAAAGACCCGCCCCCCCCCGCCATCCCCGTCCCCCCCT